>OY755239.1:73107139-73364639 GCA_963576725.1 Azorinus chamasolen | reverse complement strand
TCATTGTAATATACCATTTTAACCCTTTGAATGCTGAATAGATGCAGTCTGCTAATCCTTTCGTCCGCAGAGAATCAAACATTCAGTTGGCCTTAACATACACATCACCAAAACAACATCCAAGAGACAGAGGGTTTGGGTTCTGATCAGACTCCACGAATGTGGCGCCTGATCTGGATCCAAACTGTCTGTAAAGGACTCCAATGTCCGTTTTCTCACATTCAAAGGGTTAAGTATCATTTTAACTTTCGTGTACATTTACTTTGGACTGACGTAAAATCAATGCATTGTATATATACATACTTAATGCTCGTAATTCTCTATAATTACATGTTTGCATTAATGAAACAAATTTATACACACTTGGTCTATTGAAGAAATGTTTACGTATAAAACGTTTTCTCAAGTCATTGTATATAGGACAAATTAAAATGAAATGGTATTCATCTTCAATATCACGTGTGTTACACACGTTGCAGAAACGCTGATTATGTTCAATTCTATTACGACCATAACGTCCTGATTCTATTCTGAGCTGGTGGGAGGACAGTCTCAGTTTCGATAAAGCTATGCAATATTTACGTGGCAAACAATTAAGATATTCCTCAAAAACAAAACCTGTTTTAAAATGCTTGTACAAATACATACTATCAGATATAGAAATGAAATGGGTCCACTGCTGTACGAAAACATCAACCACCCTTTGTTTAAATAGCAAGTGAAATGATCCTAAGTCTACTGATTGGGGAAAATCCCAAACATAAGTAAACCCATGTCTATTTAATAACCCCTTCACATTATATACCCAATTTTTAACCCCATTAGCACATCCTTCAAGCAGCGATCTATACAAGGAAGTCACAATTAAATTATCACTGTTTTGTAGTTTACACCAATATTTTATTATGCGTACGTACCTATTAACATATAACGGATATTTTCCTAGTTCTCCGTAGATTGCCATATTAGAGGTTGATGTTTTAACACCTAATAAATATTTGCAAAATTTTAAATGGATACGTTCTATTTCTTTTGATTTAGTAAATCCCCATATCTCTCCAGCATAATTTAAAGTTGATCCTACAAATGCATCGAACAACTGACATAACGTTTTAGACTTAAAATCAAACTTTCGTGTATTTGATCGTAATGTATTCAGAGCTTTTAGACCTTTACCTGCAAGAGATTCCTGATTTAACACAAAACTCCCAGTAAAATTGAATACAGTGCCAAGGTAGTTAAAGTTATCAACCACTTCCAAAATGTCTTCCCCATACTTCCAAACTTCATTTTCTTTTACCGGACCCCTATTCCTAAAAACAACTATCTTACTTTTATCCGTATTCACCTCAAGCCCCCAAGTTTCACAATAACATTTCAATCTATCAAAACTTCTTGCAGCTCTTTAGGATCAGTACCTAGTATCACCATATCATCCGCAAATAACATTAAAATAAAAACGATATCATCTATTGTTAATACATTTCTGACATCATCCTGTAGGAATAACTCTAGATCTTCAAGGAAAAAAAGAAAATATAATCGGTGAGATTACGTCCCCTTGCTTCAAGCCAATTGCGCTTTCAAAAACATCTGAATAGGTTCTACACCCTCGTATACAGGACTTCACCTTTGTATACATGTCACGTACAATACGTAAAGCTTTACCCGTGATACCCAATTTGTATAATTTATACCACAGGCCATTCCTATACACACTGTCAAAAGCCTTTTTAAAATCAATAAAAGCACATGCCAATCTTTTCTTTTCACCCAATATCTTTTGTATAATAGCATTCAGTACAAAAATTGCATCTACGGTGGAGCGACCCTTCCTAAAGCCAAATTGTGCGTCGCTAGTGACGCTATTGTTCTCTGCCCAGGTAGACATTCTTTTATTCAATACACCTGTAAAAATCTTTGAAAGGCAGCTTACTAAAGTTATCCTTCTATAATTGTTAACATCACTCGGGTCGTTTTTCTTGAAAAGTGGTATAATGACACCATTTGTCCACTTTTCAGGAAAAAAACCCGAGTTCAATATACCGTTAAAAATATCAACCATATGTGAAGCTAGAATATCACATGATTCTATAAAATACTCATTTAAAAGTTTATCAGCAGCATATGCTTTATTCCGTTTTAGTTTATTGATTACCTGAATGATTTCCGATACAGTTATCGGCCTATCAAGCTCATCGAATGTACAAGAGTCTCCGTTAAAATCAAAGTTAGAGCAAAATTCTTCCGCGTCGTCATTAGAGACTGGCGGAAAGTTAGCCTCTAAATTTGAAAAATGTTCAAAGAAATCATCCGTGCTAATGCAATTGTTTTGTTTCGAGGCTTTGTTTGAAAAATGTTTCCAAAAGTTTCTCGGCTGAGAATGTCGTAATCGTTCAATTTCCTTCATCTTATTAAATTCAAAACTTCGTTTTTTCTTACGTGTTAATTGCTTGTACGTACTTTTATTTGTGACCATTTTACACCTGTTTTCATCATTTTACCAAAAATTAAAATCATTCCGTGCACGAATATATTTATGTTTCGCATCTACACACTTTGCGTTAAACCACTCTGCTTTTTTACACAAACTTTTATGCGCACATGGCCTGTCAGATACAATTCTCATTTTACTAAATAATGGTTCAGCAATACTATTTATAATATCAGTAAAACTAGATATACATGTATCTGTGCCAAGTCTACTATTAAAATCAGCATTCTGTGTCAATGAATTTAACAAAGGCAACTTAGATATAAGCCGCCGCCTAAAGCCATCCTTTAAACTGTCTTTCCATCTAATATCAGTACGTACAAACTGCTCAGTCTGCCTATTTACAACAGTATTACAATCTATACTAAAAGTTAAAGATGCGTGATCAGACCACTCACAGAAATTGTCTATTTGAAATTCATTTATACATATAAAATCGTTCACACTTAGCAATAGATAATCAATTACACTTGAACCTTGCTGATTTGCATAAGTGAATGACCCGATAGCATGATCTTTGCCCAATCTACCAATGGCTATTCTAACGGACGTGGATTTGCACATGTCTATCAACTTTAACCCATGACTATTGCACACTTTGTCCATAGACACTCGATCTAACGGCGAGTCCGGGCAATAGTCTATTGTATCTATAAAGTCTACAGCTCTGTCACAAACAATATAATCCCGCCTGTCCCCTTTTCCCACACGAGCATTCCAATCCCCACATAATAATACACGACCACGTGATTCATAGGTATAAATATCATTTTGTACTAATGTAAACAAATCTGTATCTACAGTGTTGTACGCCGGGGATCCTTCAACCCACATATATACACCTGCCAAGTAGACATCTTCATCAATATTAAAAAAGTTTCTGTCAATTTTAAGCCATACAATGGTATCAAAATGGTTTTTTATTAACTCTACACCATGTTTAACAGTATCTTTAATATAAATGACCACACCCCCGCTACAACGTCTAGCTCTTCTGTTTTGAAATTTCCTGTACAGATTAAAACATTTAAAACCATTCAATTGTACTTGTGATTTACGATTAGTCCATGATTCATATAGGAAAACGATATCATTTTTACACAGTTTATCAACAAAGTCACTGTCTTCAAGCTTCTGCTTGCTCAGTCCATTAACGTTCCATGATAGGAAATTGAGCCCAGCCTCATCGCACCGCTAGTTCTGGTTCCCTGGACTGTATTTAACCGGATGCCCATTTATGTAAAGGGTGTCGTAGCTTAACCACGCATTTTTGCCTTCACGCTTAGCTTGTTTGAGCTGTGGAAGCAGAGATCTCCTACGCTGAGCAATTTCTCTAGGAAATTGCTCGTACATGGAAAAGTTTGTCCCGTCTAGCTCCTTTCTCTGTTTTCTCACATTCTCTCTATCTTTGAATAGAGTAAACTTTGCAACAATATTGCGCGGCCTGCTGCCTCGTTTCTGGCCCATTCTATGCACACGTTCAAATTGTAACTGATCAACAGCGTTCTGTGCGATTTTCAATTTATCAATGATAAATTGTCGTAAAATAGTCTGTTTGCACGGGTGTCTCGTTTTGTTCCTCGGTGACGTTGCCGAATATTAGATTCTGTCGCATGGATTGGGATTGTACATACAATAGATCGTCGTGCATATTGTCTCTCTCCTTGGTTAACTGGGTCAACTTGTCATTTGCTAAACCCAATGAAAATTCTAAATTGTCTACCCTGTCTGAGGTTTCCGATGTTTTGGCATCTGACTTTTTCATGCTGTCATGTACAAATACCCACAATTTCTTAATTTCTGACTCAAAACTACTCACTTTTGTTTCTAGCCTCTCCAATGACTCTAGTTTAGAATCCATGCGTGAAACCTTAACGTCCAATCGCTTCAAACAGTCCAAAACAGTCGTGGATGTCTGTGCCTTTGACTGATCGCAGGGTGTACTTGCACTGGCTTGAGCCCCAAGGGCGGGCTGACTGGGGGTTCCAAACACTGAGCTGTTATTCGAATCCATTTTCGTTGACTTACAATAGTGAGTATCTAGAGATTCTAGAGAATCATCAAATAACACCGAATTCGCTTGTCTGATAGAGTCACTTACACTTACACTCTCACAATCACTGGTATTGTTATTGTTTACAGCACTAGTCGAACCGGTCGAGCCGCCATTTCTCGGATTTTTCGACTTCGCGCCACTATTGCCACTGCTACATCTCCTTCTTTTGTTCTTATTTCTGGATCTCATATGTAATTTAGCACCCAAAGCTCATTAGAGAATAGTTGCCAACACATAGAGGATGAAAATCCGTAAATTTTCTTCACTTAACGATGATTAAATCACAATGTTTCGTCAGCGATAAAAACACCTGTTTACAATATCTTGTCACGTGACTGTCATATTACAGTCATGTATTTCACCTCTCTATAAGCTCTGTATAAATTTCGTAAATTTGAGTCCAGTTAATCCGTTACCATGACTATTAAAGTAGTTAGGTAAACATTGACCAGTGCCTCTATAGAAATAGCGTTAAATGGAAAAGTAGTAAAGTCAAGCAGGCAAAGCCACATGCAAGACGCAACCACCACCAAAACACCGATAGACAGCATGACACACACACACAACCACACACACACACACACACACGAAATGAACACAGAAAACACCAAAAGACACACAAGAAACAGGAACAAACGTTCCACAACATGAACAAACCACAAGCACAAAGACGCAAGGCAAACAAAAGGAAGGGTGACAACGAGAGTACCGCCTTGGCACGGTCAGCAGCAAAAACACCACTGGGGGTTTAAACCGGTTTACGGACGTCCTAACCTCACACTTCTCTCAAAGTCACCCTAGCTTTACAAATATTGTAAATAAAGGTATCCCCGCTGGACTTACCCACAACATAGACGACGGTGAACACAGGACAACATGTAAAACATAGCATAATAACTGTGACAATCCGTCAAATATGTACTCAATGACTTTGCTGAAGTCAGAGCACCTGCAGGTTAGCCGTTAAGGGCACGACGGGGAAATCAAGTCAACCAATATTGACATATAAATCGCAGTGGTCCCTTAAATGGATCCTTTATATGAATGTGATTTTAACTAACTACCCATACCCAAATCATCATTGATAATGAAAGGAAAAGTGAAAATTCAAGTCAATGCGAACAATCTCACAGTATCTAATCTAGATCTAAACTGTTTCCGCTTAAGATGAGTGTGTAAACATGTCTATATAGATCTAGTTAGTAGCGTTATGATTAGTATCTTGATTTGTTGATAAAATGTTAACCCTACTGTAACGAGGCAAAGCACAAATTCTTATTTATTTTTGAGAAAGCAATGACAGCAGACGACAATTTACTGTGCATGTAAAGGTTTATAAATATGTACCTTCAAGTCAAGAGTGAATAGCGTGTCTATATTGACACTTTTATTACGTTTCAATAGGACAGAAGCCGATCGAAGTTGCAATAGATTTTAGAACAAGTGCAATTTGTAATAATTTCTGTTAATACTTAACACGCAACTTTATTCCTTATATGTATACCTTCAGTACTGCCCGTATGGTTAATATCAAACTTGAGGTACCGGTATGTAGTTTTACATTTTGTTTGAATTTCAATCCGTTTTAGGGTCTCAAGCTGGATGTACCTGATGTTTGAATACTTTCCGGTCCAATATCAATAGATCCCCAGACTGTATCGAGACTTTAAGGGGATTAACTCTGAGGTTTGAAAAGACCATTGTTAGATCTTCCGGTCCTATATCAATAGATCCCCAGACTGTATGGAGACTTTACAGGGATTAACTCTGAGGTTTGAAAATACCATTGTCAGACCTTCCGGTCCTATATCAATAGATCCCCAGACTGTATGGAGACTTTAAAGGGATTAGCCCCGAGGTTTGTAAAGACCATTGTTAGGATTGGCTGATGCAATGATGGTGAAATACTGTAGCTAAAAATAACTATGATATCATTCTAAAATAGATACCCATACGGCGCCCTCTACCCACGCATACGCTTGAAGGAAAACAACATTGGTCATTTCAGTCATTTGAGCGTTGGACGTCAAGGCGTATACATGGTAGAACTAGGCACCTTATTTATTTATTTAATTAATTGTAGTCATACTACATGTACTAATAGTAGTATTACTAGTGTTGTTGTTGTTATCATTTATCATTATTCTGTTTATAGCAGTATTACTAGTGTTGTTGTTGTTATCCTCATCAGTAGTGGAAATAGTAGTAGTAGTAGTAGTTATTATTATTATCTGGTAGGGAGGACCTGACCCTCAATGTCCGTGAGTACTTACCAGAGGGTATACACGTCAGCTCTGTATACCGTGTAGCTCCAGATCTTTCTCAATTTAAATCTCATGTGACATCATACATGACCGACTGTTATCCGCGAATACCCGTGACAAACCACAATATCATTATATGCAAATGAGGTTACTATAAATAGAAACAAAATGGCCGCGATTACGCAAAATTACGTCATCTTTGTTTGGATCCAAAGAGACCCATATACTACTTACACTATCCGAAAATGTCGCGATTTTGTCGGACACGAGTTTTACAGGGCACTCATTTCCGTGCTCTCGTTAAATGTTTACAGAGTTAACTGCCCCTGTTAATCTCGGAGCTGTCGTGCTACGTTTTGATGATTAATAAATATTTTTGTTTGTGTTTATTTGTTTTACGAACGCCCATTTAGGACTTTGTATAGACTAATAAGTTATAATACCATACGAAAGTATTTCTGAGAAGCAATGTGCTATGTTTCACTACAATAACAATCGGACGGAAACGGGTCGAACCGGTCTAACTTGGCCCAAGTCAAATCGATCCATGGTCAATCCGGCCTCAAAAGAGTCACAGCGGCCCCATTTCGGTCAACCCCCCCCCCCCTCCGCTATATTTTAGCTGGTCAAACCGGCCCTATTTTAGTCAAAACGGCCAGACAAAAACCATAACGAAATTTTGATCCGTACATCAACAAGTAGTAGCTAAGAATTGTTGATAAAACACTGATAGTTCTGAAGAAATATTTAACTATGTAACAAACTTTGTTTTTATCTAATATAACATTACATTGAATACAAATTTAAATTCACGAATTGCGCATGGTATTAAATATAACGTGATCTTGGCCTGGGTCTTAACCCTTTCCCTGTTCTATGTTTATTACGAATTTCAATACCTACTGAATATTTATGGAGAAAAGTTTTAATGGAAGGTGGAACACTGTATCCATCTTAGAAAGTATAATAAAAGATCTATTTAATTCCATTAGCAAAAAAAAGAGCAGACCCTGGTCAGACAGCTCCTATAGGAGCTGTCTGATCTGGGTCTTCTCTGTTTGCAGATGCGTCAAATAAGTTTGTATGTGGGGAAGTGTTAACTACGAAATCAACAGTGTGCCATAATTGTCAGCATGCGCCTATTGTATAAGTTAATATCAATTGCTTATATTATTTTGACAAAACACTCATAATGTTGAAGCAATATTTATACAAATACACTGTACCATTTAATTTGCTTTATAGAATAAAACGTGATCGTGATCTGGGTCTGAATTATGATTGGGCGGTTTGCGATAACTGCCTGCACGCGCCTATTTGAAAAATTAGCATCAAACATATAGCCGCGATATACGTGTGAAAACCTAATCCCTATACGGTCGACGAAACGACTTTAGGCTTACAGTTGAACCTGCCGTAAGCTGACATCAAAAAGGTCTATTTTTTAGGTTTGTAAGGCATGTGGTAGCTTAATGCAGAACAAAAGTAAAGCAGAAAGCTCCTATAGAAGTTTTCCGCATTATTTTTGCCCTGCATTATGCAACCATCTGTTTTTACGACTAATATGTTTAATAAATGAATGACCACTTATGGTAGAGTTTACTGTATTATTTAAATAAGGTCCACGAATGGGAAGGTCGACTGAACGACCATATTTCCATATGGACATTCAGGAAATTCAGGTACTTCAAGATATATTGTAACCGTCCTAGCTTTATGCTAGAAGGTTTCCCAGGTTCTATTAAAACTTACATATTTAGGCAGTAGAAATCAAAACTCAAGAGTGTCTAGGGGATACTATAATTTATTTAGTTCTCTTTCAATACCTTGTTATTTCAAACCAAAATACATACAGTGGACAGCCATAGTCAATTATATGAAATGCCTAATGTTGCTTTGGCACCCTAAAGATAGAAAGAAAGAAACGGAAGAATAAGAGGGAGAGAAAGTGGACCTGTTCTGACGGGAGGTAGGATATACCTTTGGCTGTCATGAACAAAAGCCGCTGAATCTTCTAAAACAGCTCCTTATATAGGTACTTGGCTGCATTGAGCATGCTTTTCCCATGATTTTTAACAAACTAGCAAAGAGGAGCTTTGCAAATGTACCTGTAAGGCTATATATAAGTTTAAACAAAACAATACACAGGTGCATATAACTAAACCTATCAAAAAAACAATAATACTTGTTAAACAAACCTCTTTGATATAACATAGTCTGGGTAGCAAACAGTAGGAAAGTCACGATAGTACTGGCTTGTTCTTAAGTAACATGGTAAAGTAAGCCAAGCTAAACATCAAAAGGTAGATTAAAGTTGAATATGTTTGAGATCAGTACCAAAACAGTAATCATAAAATAGAGATAAAGTGATTCCTGCTACAATATGTACATTTATGAATAACGAATTGATTTGTTTATCACTTTGTTTTTTAAAGGACTAGTGGTTTGTCTAGACAAGAAAAAATGCCTTGATGATTCCCTATCTATAGAAATGTTTGTTTTGTTAAAAAAATGTGCCAATATTTTAACAGACCCCGTCCCCTAACAAAATAAATGAAAATCCGATGATTTTCCCCATGGCAGAAACTGTAGAATTAGATCTCTATATTATTCCATAACCAATCAGAGCAGACCCTGGACAGTCCAGATGGGTCATTTGTTATTTGTCTTATCTGGATCTACTCTGTTTGCAAAGATATGAAAAGTCATATATATGAGTAAAGGGATACGCCTGGATAAATACGGGACACCAATTATTCAATTAACATACATGTACTTATTTTAGGGTTAGTTTATATGGGTGAAGGGGTAAACCTTGATATACGGTAGAGCAATTATTCAAACAACATGTATATTGTTTGAATATTATTTTTTAGAGTTAGTAATTAATAACAAGGGTAGTACTTCAAACTGCAATAGATTTATAAACAGCATTTATTGCTTTGATATGAATTGAAAGATGGACACTGTCACTGTCATTCAGCATTGCGTTTCTGACTTCATGGACTGAGTTTCGCTAATAACCACCTTGTTAATGGTTTGACCGTAGTTACAGTCTGTCACATTTTTTGTAATACATTAATAGATTCAAAGACATCAAACATGATGATTAACGTGTGCAGCGATTTCTTCCCTTACATTTAATATCCATATCCAACCGGGTGCCATTATGGCCCTTGAGGCATTTGATTCTTATAAACTTGCAACATGTTGTGACAGGGGTTTCATTCTGGCTATATTTAAATCGTTTTCCTTCAAATTAATTACCTTTTGTCACCACTATTAATTCTTTATGAAAGTCCATACAAGTCACTTTCATGCATCTGCAAACAAGGCAAACCCAAATCAGATAAGCCATACAGGAAAAATATTTTCAGTTCCCTTTAATTATGTAAAACAAAAGTACCTAGTTATAGTCTACTTTCAGTCCGAATGACCCGCTCAGCCGACTGTACATTTACTCCCCTGGTCATTGAGTCATTGGCCTACAATATTGAGCACTGCTAACATATGGCGCAATCATGCAGCCGCAGTACCGGCGAGAGGATGTGCGGATGGGATACACGGAAAAGGGCCTCTGAAATTTCCGGGAGAGACCGGGATTTGAACCCCGGACCTCCGAACTGATAGTCAAGCGCGTTACCACTAGACCACCGCCACCTGTGTAAATCCACCCTCATTACAATCTGTGATAGAGCTTTCCTCAACAATCTTCAAAAGGTGCAACATTACCAGCATATTCACTTAATACGCATTTAAAACAAAGAGCTAATGATATGATACTTGTTGTATCCGCATGAACCATTTTTGAAACCTCCAATCTTCATGAAAGTAAATGACCTAACCATTGTCGTCTGATCTGGATCAAAACTTTTTGTCAATCGGTGTGCTCGTCTTTCTGTGTTTAACTTTTTACAGCCAAACCTGTATTAGGCAGCCAATCAATGAAGAAACATTGGTGAAGTCTCAAATTACAGATTACTGTTTAGGTGGGACAAGTGTGATGCACGAAGCTCCCGAAAGAGCTTGATACACTACACTTGTCCTGCATTAAGCTGACACATTTCTATAAGGTTCATATTCCATCTTATTTTATCTAATTCATTTCCTCATATTGACGACTCTGTAAAAATCACTTTGTGAAACCATTGTCACAATGGTTTCAAACTACAAAATTCTTAAAGTTTCCCTTTCTCTAGTTAAAGCTCATTTTCGGTACATTTATTCAAAGAGGTTGGGTCTAAAATAGTCAACGAGGTAATGGGTTAACACATGTTTTGTGTATTTACCTCGTGTTCAACCCTTTGATAATCGTACCTATATTACTACTCCTATTTTCATTTCGTAGGAGAATATAAATGTGGGCATTGTATTTCATCCCTTGTATAGGTATATGTTGCTTCACCCGTTATATGCATACTTATGTGTATATCTGGGTAGCAATCATATTAACTACATGTAATTTAATACGTGAAATCATGGATATCCGTATTACTTCTCCTTTCGTTTCGTTTGAGATTATACTCGGGGGTCTGTTTTTCATTTGGTTAATGATGCCTACATGTGCACTGTAACTCTGGTTTTCTTAACCCTTATTCAGCCGTAAATATCGTCTACTTTGAAGTTGTTGTCTGCAAATTGTAAACTTCGAATTGTTGCGGATTAAAAATGGGGAAAAAATACCTAAAGACGAGTGTCAGACAGTTTTGAAATAGATCAGATGCCTCGTTACGTGACGTTCTGACCCGATTCTAAAATGTTTGCAAATATTAGTGAAGTCGCGTTCGGCAGGAAAAGAGTTAAATGATACAGGTTATATTGATTCGATGGTCTCGTAAATTGAAAAGGTATGGCCATTGTAAGCATTTATTGTGTACCATTTTGTACATATATCATGATGTGATACTGAACAGTAATATTCTGTTTAAATGCAATGTTCATATTAGATCTACACTTTTATATTGTTATCTGTATATATGTTACTGATCTCCATTTATGGACGAAATGCATAAACTAACTTACTTGCGTTTTGCTGTTGACAATGTATTTAAAAGGTTACCCATGGAACACAGTTTATAACTCTGCTTGTACAAATATGGCTATCATTTGTAAACCAGTTTTTTTTTCATAATAAACCTTGTTCATTTCTTCTCCAACTCGATGTATTCCCCACAATTTAAGGAAATGTGTTCAACAAAGTTCGTTCCCCAAGTCTTCTTACAAATATCGCAGTAAGTAGAGTATACGATAAAAAAAAGGCTGCCGGGTTTGCCATTCACTAGTACACTACTGCAATTGTGGCAAACACCAACTTCCAGTTTTGGAAGATTACTATTACCATTTCATTTGCACATTTCTTTTTTTGCGCGGAGCATCTCCTTTGCTGTTTTACAGCAACATTTGTACTTGTAAACATAGATATTTTTTTACTGGACTGACTTCAATCAAATTTCGATATATAAAGGAAAAATACCTTTTTAATATTTTCTGATCGTCCCTTTAACATTTTGTTCTATAGATACGCCTTTGGAAAAAGCGTGTGCTCTTATCAGAAATATGTGAGAGCTTAAATGTGATTCAAATATTTTCTGCTATGACCAAATTTCCGGTGTAAGCCATTTTAAAAAAAACCATGATGTCATGTCATGGAGCAAAGGGTTTAGAAACATAATTTATTTGATAATTTTCAATATATCCCTAAAGCCTTTTATAACCCTTTATTCCATGTATATTCATGTAAGAAATAATGACACCATGAATATTTATTACATCAATTTTTATAATCTCAACTTTTCAAGGGATTATTTGCTTTGACAAAAATGAAACAATCAGTTCTATATTATGTCAAAAGCAAACAGAACAGACCCTGATCAGGCAGCTCCCCTATCGGAGCTTTCTGATCTGCGCCTACTCTGTTTGCAAAAGGGAGAAAATGTGTTAATATGAAGAAAAGGGTTTAAAAGCAAACAGAGAAGACCCTGATAAAACTTCTTATACAGCACATATCTGTTCTGGGTCTACCCTGTTTGCAAACTGCCAAATATTTATTTATGGAGTAAAGGTTTAAGAGTCGAATATTGTGCTCATGCATTAGATTGATGAGAATTAGACTTTAGTCAAAATCTAACTGATCAGTTTTTGTAACACTTTTAATACAAGGACTAACAAAATTTCACTGCACGTAGAGAAAATTTGTTGGATCACTTTCTTGATCCTGATCTTATACTTATACTTGGTGAGCGATATTAGGGCCATCATGACCCTCTTGCTTTATAATGTAAAAACTTCAAGGAATTTGTTTGGCTTAAATTAGTCAAAGATCTATATAATTTCATCAGCACACAGAGCAGATGACTCATACAGTAGCCATATGAACTGGATGTACAGTAGAACCTGTAATGAGCGGCCATTCATTTATTGAACATGAGTCTGAGTGAAAAAAGCAGAATTATGGTTGCTTAATGCAGAGCAAGCATAATGCAGAGAACTACTGTATGAGCTTTATTGCATTACTTTTGCCCTGCATTAAGCTAACACCTGCCTTACAGACTATTATGAATACCTGTTTTTGATGGCCACTTAAGACAGTTTCTGCTGTACTCCAAACTATCAGGGAAAGGGGGCTGATGTATTCTATTGCTGATTTACACATCTAAAGCACTAATGGCCTCAGCATTGAAAACTTTGAGCAGTCAGTACCTGGTATATAAAGCTTACAATTTGCCAGATTTGGACTCCCTTTACAAAAAAGTGATGGATTGGTCTTAATTCTGCACTATTTTGGCACGTTTGACTCTTAAAGTTTTTACGCATGAGGCAGTAGTATAAACATTATGTCAGTAAACAAAGTTTAAGTATATGTCAGTTAATCACAGTGTAATATTTCCGATTAACCCACAACTCCATAAATTATATTTCTGTACAAACAGAATAGATCCAGATCAGAAGGATCCTGTAGGAACCATCTGATCAGGGCCTGTTCTGTTTGCTTATGAAATAATAAAGCTAAGACTCTTCAGTTTCTATCATGACGAACTATGCAGTTACAAAATCAAATGTAATTAATATCCATGATAACCTTTCTGGCATAGATATTCATATAATAAAGGAATAAAGGACCCTGACCCTGATCAGATGGGATCTTGGTCTACTTTGGAAGCAGATGTGTGAAAAGGCATTTACATGTTATTTGTATATAAAGATTATGAAAGAAAAGGTTAACTCCATAAATATTCTTGTACGAAATGTTGTCAGACATCATGAATGTTATTCAGATTAATTCTTATAGTTTAACAATTACAAAAAGGTCAGTTTGGTAATCATATAAATCCTATACCAAGACCAGTCACTAGCCTGGATCTACACCTTGTGCATTTGTCCACAAATGGCCTGGCATAGTGCTGGCAATTTCTTACTGGGGGAGGGGGGGGGGAGTTCAGAAATTTGTATATTTACAATCATTCGCATAAGTAGAGCATATGCTCCCATGGTAAAAATGCTCTATAGACTATATATTCAAACGGTTCCAAAAAGTGACATTTACATATACATTAAAAAGCGTCGATATTAAATATGTTATAAGACCGATTAATTATAGGTGATTCATATACCATTGTATAGCCATTGATACAAAACAATGACATCACACAAGGCCTACACAAACTACAGTCACTGGTCTAGGTCTACACTTTGTGCATATGTCCATATCTACCTCTTTAGCATGATGCTGGTCATTTATTAAAACCAGTTGTGTTCTACACTTAGTGCATATGTCTACACCAGGCTTTTGGTATTCTGGCCATTTCCTAAAACCAATAGTGTTTTAGCTCACCTTGCAGAAAGTGCCAAGGTGAGCTATTGGGGTGATCCTGTGTCCGTCGTCGTGCGTATGTGCGTACGTGCGGGCGTCAACAATCTACTTAAATATATTCTTCTCTGAAACCACAAAGCCTAGAACTTTGATATTTGGTATGTAACATTATCTAATGATCCTCTACAAAGATTGTTCAAATTATGAACCCGGGCCAAAAATGGCCCGCCCCGGGGCTTATCAATTTTTCATAGGAAATTCTTTAAAAATCTTCTTCTCTGAAACTGTAAGGCATAGACCTTTGGTATTTGGTATGTAGCATCATCTAATGGTCATCTACAAAAAGTTGTTCAAATTATGGCCCCTGGCCAAAAATGGCCTCGCCCCGGGGCTTCTCAGTTTTTCGTAGGAAAATCTTTACAAATCTTCTTCTCTAAAATGGTAAGGCATAGACCTTTGATATTTGGTATGTGGCATCATCTAATAGTCCTCTACCAAGATTATACAAATTATGACCCCCGGACCAAACATAGCCCGCCATGGGGCTTATCAGTTTTTGATAGGAAAATGTTTAAAACTCTTCTTCTCCAAAATTGTAAGATCTAAACCCTTGATATTTGGTATGTAGCATCATCTAATGGTTTTCAATCAAGATTGTTCAAATTATGACCCCCGGTCAAAAATGGCCCAGCCCTGGGGCATATTAGTTTTTCATATGAAAATCTTTAAAAATCTTCTTCTACGAAACTGTAAGGCCTATACCTTGATATTTGGTATGTAGCATCCCTTAATGGTTCTCTTCCAAGATTGTTCAAATTATGACACCTTGGCAAAAACATGACCCTGCCTAATTCATTGTATACTTAAATCTGTTATAACCAGGTGAGCGATTAAGGGCCATCATGGCCCTATTGTTAGTTAGATTGATTATGTACATGTTTGTAATATACATACCATGGTAAGGCTAATGATATATATAACAGGTACATTTTGTCATCACACAAGGCGTACACCAAGACAAGTCTCTGATCTGGGTCTACACATAGTGCATATGTCCTTATTAACCTTTTGACATGCAACCCATTTTTTAAACCCAATAGTCTTCCTCGGTTAGATCCAATATGTATGCGTTTGTAATATACCATAGTACGGCCAATGATGCACACGGTCTGGGCTTACACTTAGTGCAACTTTTTGGCACGATACTGGACATTTCATAACACCGATCTAAGTTTGAGTGATTATTTATATGTTTTAAAATACCATTGTACGACCAGTGATATGCAAAAAAGGTACATTTATAATCACACAAAGCTCACACTAAGACCAGTTGCTGGTCTGGGTCTACACTAGGTGCATATGTCCAAATCGACCTTCTTGCATGCTGGTTATTTGTTAAATCCAACAGTGTTCATCAAGATATTGATGAGACACAGAGTAACTTTGTGTCTCATCAGAATCCAAGCTATTTGACATTCAGGTTACATTTTCACATAGAATTGATAGAAAAAATAAGCAGATGCAATAGTAGATGTAATAGCAGATGACAAAATTTAATATAGCAGACAAAAATGATTTGACATGATAAGAGTTGAAATAGATATGCACCAAACCCTTGCTATAGAAGAAAACCTCGGCCAACACAGTCTTTCGTTTGTACTCAGAATTCCATTATAAATTATATGCACTCAGGGAAGCTTTGTCATTAACATTTGCAACTGTTATATGATCCAATAAGTGATCTTATAACCATACCAGATTGTTTTCATTCCTAATCCCGTTTACAGATACAGTAGTGATAGTAACTCTCATTGGATGCAGAAATACGCTCCAATGCACCGTGTATATCCCACACATAGGTAAATACCTTGTTCGCCAGCTATTAGTACTTTCAGTACTTTGATTTATAATGTAAACTTTTCAAGGGGTTGTTTTGCTGTGGCAAACGTGTACAATCAGATCTATATAATAACAAAATTAAACAGAGCAGACCCTGATTAGACGGCGCCTATAGGAGGGAAAGGGTTAAACCACCTTTGGTAAAAACATATTTTCAATTATGTACAATAGTATAGTTTTACTGGCGAAGCTGTAGAATGATGCCTATATTTATATATGCTAGGCCTTATACCACAACCCTAAACAGTACTGTGGTTCTGGTCTATGCACCAAAAATTACAGTTCAGAAGAAACAAAAGAAGTAGCTACAAGAAGTCCAGTGCCCAAACTTGACATAACAATTGTATTTGGCAACTTTAATGCCAAGGTAGGAAGTGACACCAAAGGACATGGAAGCATGATCGGTACACGTGGTATAAGCAACTGAAACGACAATGGTGAGAGATTGTTTGATGTATGCGAGACCAATAGCCTTGTAGTTACAGGAACAATATTTCCATACAAGCCAATACTCAACGTGTCTTTGATCTAACCAGATGGGTATACAGAAATCAGACTGACCATGTACGTGTCGCCAAAAACATAGGACATATATTTTAGACACTAGAGCATTGAGGGATGTCGATACACGTAGTGATCATTAACTCATCCGAAGCAAACCAGAATGAAATTGAAATTAATAAAAACAAACAGAGAACGAATACAGAATTAGCAACACAGAGGAAGCAATTCGACACATCAACATTCCTGCTACCAGATTAAAAAAAAGAGCTTTTTCAATCTAACTGCCGAACAGATTCCGAATTCTAGACCAAACAGAATCAGTAGGGGAATTGTGGGAAAGCTGACGAGAGGCTACACCGAGACTGCATATAGGTTCTATGTATCAACAGAGCTACATATAAAAGTGTGCACTCCAATTCTTAAATCGTCATTTCTTCAATAAAACCTATAATGTGACCACTCCAAACAGTATAGAGTTTGGTGAAGAAATAAAATTAATGAGCTATCCTTGAAAATGTTTAAATTTACGAATCTTATCTGGACATCTGTATCGGGGAGAAATGGCAGAAACCTTTGATAAGTAGACATTCATGGAAACTGTTGGATGAGAGAAGACAGCTAAAACATAAAATGAAAACTAAGAAACCGTTATTCTGATAAAATATTAACAAAGTATAAGAAATGATAGAAGGAAGTGGACCGAACATCTTATTTCACAGGCCGAAACTGTAGCCAACAATGGACGCATGAAAACAGCTTCCTCAGTAATGAAAGAACGAGCATAATGAAAGAAGGAGCATAACATCAGTCATTAGAGAGAAGGTAGGCAAAGTGCTAAGCAACCAAGAACAGGTTTCAGGAATACTTTGAAAAGATACTTAACAGACCACAGCCAACACAGACAATAGAAATTGGTGATGAGGTTGACACATTAGAAAACAATGAAACAGGCCCTAGCATAAAAGATGAGATTGTAAGTGCATTATAAATTAAAAAATTGTAAAGCTGGATGTATTGACGGAATAACAGCTGCAATCCTTAAAGCAGACATTGAAACAACATCCAGATACCTAGAACGACTGCTTAAAGACACATTGGACCATTAAAAGCATCCCGACCAGTTGGAGAAAGGGTTGACAGTCAATATCCCACAATAAGGTGACAGATATGCATGGTTCAAGGTAAAAACTGGATTGCTTTTCCTTCTTATGATCGATTTCGTAATGAGAGAAACTACGTGTAACAAATTAATCAACTTGCATCAGATGGAATTTCACCACTAAACTAGCGGAAGACATGGACTTTGGAGGTGACCCCTTTCCATTGTCTTCCAAGTTCCAGCATATGTGGCACACAACGGAAAAACTGAATGATAACGCCGACAAGATTGGACTTAAGGTCACCATAAACAAAACCAAAGTAATGATGTTGAACAACAATGGTACTGTAAATATACAGTTGAACTTCGATAACTCGAACTTCAAGAGACCATACAAATTAGTTCGGGATAATAGAGGATCGGGTCTTCCGATTTATAATCTGAACAATTTCTCAGAGCCACAGCTTCATATAGGTCTAAAGTAATGCTGAAAGCTGTCATATGTGTTTTAGATATATGTAACGATACATTTAGAGCAGTTCTGCACTGTGCGGTTTGGAAGGACTGAACGTTTTGTTCGAGTTATCCCGAAGTTCAAGTTATCCGAGTTCGAGATATCAAAGTTCAACTGTAAATGGAACTGAGAAAAGTTGGAAATGTTTATTGATGTAGGAGGATACTGACAACCAGAAGATGCGATGATGACATCACAGTGTCACACAGGTTAGGCAAAGCTAAGTCCAAGTTTGGCCGACTGAAGAAGATATGGAACTCCTCAATCTTTTCTACCTGAATTACAGTGAAATTATTCAACGCCCTTGCCGTGTCAGTTTTGTTGTATGGCGGTGAAATATGGAAAACCACTAAATAAGACAAGAAGAGGCTTGATACATTCCAAAACATATGCATGAGGAGATTTTTGAGAGTGAGATGGACAAACAAAATTACAAATATAGATATCCATATAAGAACTAAAATGCCCAAAATGCAGCGACCGTACATCTCTTAGAAATGGGAATGGTATGGTAACATCCTAATGCTTGATAACAGCAAGCGATGTACTACCGCACTGACATAGTGCCCGGAATGAAAGCGACACGTGCGAAGACCTAAAACGACTTGTAAAAGAGCAACTTGCAGGAAAGGTCGAAATTAGGATGGAGTAGTTGGGCAGCTGCTGAAGCAACACCTAATAACAGAGATACTCGGAGGAGGTGTATCGGGGTCGTGTGTGCCAATGACTGGCACGAAGAGATGACATGGGTGTTGCCAACACTGTTCTTTGCTTCTTTTTTACTTTCGAATCGCGATAATTAATTTATACAATTAAATACTTACTGCCATGTAAAGAGACAATGTTGTACAGTCACTGAAAATATCTACCCGCTTTATATGCAGAGAAAGCCCCAGAAGTAACCATTACAACAGAGGTCTAAATGTGGGTCTTAAAGACATATGGTAGTATAATGTAGGACGAAAGTTATATGGTAAGCTCTCATAGCAACTCTCTGCATTACTGTTTAAGACAGGTATGATTATTTATACAATGAGGAGTTATGCAGTATCTGTATCGGCCAGTAATAAGCTGCCAAACCAATGACTTTTGTATTAAATATACATTGGATCTGGCGGAACTGATATCGCAGGAAGATGATAGATAAACTTTATTATAAAACAGAAAGATATGTATATATACTTTTATATTGCCATCCTGTGTCGTATGGTTGTATCCCGTTTATCTTATCAAATCATCATTGATATCATATTCGCAGCTAGATTTACATTTTGTTGATGAACGACCCGCATTTCCAACACATTTAACTGTCTCGACAGCTCTAGCGATATAGGGAAGCAGGGGGTCGACAGTTCAGCTCATGGTCATAATTCATTTAAAAGGCATTGAGGGGTTTGCCTTACTCACCACCAAGACTATGAGGGGTTAAGGATAATGTCACTTTGAAGTAGATAGACCCTAAGCATGTATGTATTAGATTACAGAGCTACATATAAAGATGTGCACCAAATATTGAAATCGCATTTTCTCCATTCTTTCATTTATGTTTTATTGCTAGATTGGGAAAGTGCAATACAAAACAAACACAATCATTGTGTTGCTGGGTGGGTAAATAGCCATTAAATACCATGCACCATGCAGATATTTCTACAACTAGTTATATGTAGTATATCGACAATAAAATACAGTCACCTGAATATATGTACAGTAAACACCCTCCAAAGCCAACTTTATGAACAAACATAATTGCCTTTATAATGGTGGTCGCTTAATGCAGGACGAAAGTAACGTAAAAAGCTGCGATGGGTATATCCCTTCACTGCGTGAATATTCATGTTAGTAACAGGAAAACCATTGATGCAAAGCATCAAAGGGCGCGAATAGAGTTGGGTAACGGCAGAGGAGAAATAAAACATGGCATTTACAGTCTGTACTTACAAACCTATTAAAATGTGCCCAAAAATCCAGATATAATGTGTTCATATATGGAAAAGCAGTATATGGAAAAACCATGGAAAAGACAAATATTCCATGTGTTTGATATTAAAAGTGTTGCCGATGTAATAGAGTTAATTCATGTGGGGGTTAGTGTAACTGTTAAAAATTAAATATTGAAGAAAACTGTATATTTTGTATCACAAAGACAATTTTTGTTAGAAGTTCAAATAGACAATTTTCATAAGAATGATTGCACTAAACAAATACTATTTTGTATGATGTTATATAAAATGTGCGTTTATTCTAGAGATTAGCACATTAAATGTGGAAAGTGAACTTTGTGAAATAGGGCAATTCATAAAGATAACACAAAAAATTAATTAACTTTAAATTAACTTTATTAATACTGGACAAGCAACTTGACTAGCATAAATGGAACTGGTAAAAAAGTAAACATTTGTAATATCATGGACAACTTCATAAAACCTGAGCAATTTGAAATGCTTGTAGACAAACGTGATATGTGTCTACATCGAATGTACATTCCCATTAGATGTGCAACACAAGTAAAAATGCTAGCTTTCGTCACTAAATCAATTGCTGTTAATGTGTCTATTTTGTTACAGATTAAACATTATTTACTGGTGTAACATAGAGAAGGACATGAGTTGTTTTCTTTGAGCGTTCAAGGAATTGATAGTCCTTTAATACAGGTTCTACTGTACATTGCAATTTTAATAGGGTTACGAATGTGATGATCAATTCTGTGGCATGAGCATATTTGCAATGCAAGCATCGAACGGTTTAGATCTGGAGGAGACATTGAATAAACCGATGTGTCATCAGGATCCATACCGTTTACTAAGTAGCCTAACCACACCAAATACGTAATAACTTTAAGTAAACTCGAGTTAAGAAAATACAGTCTCTTTATACACCTGCAGTATTCTACAATTATTCCACCACTAAATGGCTGTCAAACAATTTAGGTCCAATACACAACGCAGTGTTGATCCTAATCAAAATGCGGAAACTAATCTAGATAAAAACTGATTGCAAAACTTTACCACGATTTAGAACATAACGCCCCCGAAATAAAATAATATGCTGTTACAATAGCACTTTTTCTACTCTAGTTAAAAAACCCACTTAATACCGCTAAATATGTAGTTGGAATTTAATCTTATACTCCAGTATCTCATGTTAATTTTCCTGGAAGAGCAGAAAGGACCCTACCTGTTTAACGGAGGCCAATCCGCAAGAAAGAACTATTTTAATTGCTAGTGTAACCATGCTACTTGCACAATATTGAAATAAATTTATCTATCTATCTAACAAACACTTCGCCCTCCTCTGCAAAAATAGCAATAAGAGAAAAAGCTGTTGAACAGCTATTATTTTACTTAATCATTTCCCCCATACAAGATACAAGAAGCTTTATTTAGAGTCGGTTATGTAGAACATAATAACATTAGCTTTATAGCTATGTTCCGACAAACAGAGCAAATAAAAGAAACAATCAGTAAATAAAAGAACAACACATATACCATATGCTAAACATTTGAAGAATATTGATGGTATAGTATCAAATAATTTTGTTTAGTGAAAAAATTGTATTATGGGAAAAGATAAACAGCATTTCATCTGTAAATAAGAGTTCACAATCTTTTCCAAAATTTCCAAAAAATAAAGGTAGCAAAACACTTTACGAACGCGTTTTCACGTATTGCATATATAATAGACCAAGATCAATCAGCTCCTAGAATAGTCGTACATCTGATCAAGGTCTTCTCTATTTGCTCATGAAATTATCATAGACTCGACTCTAGTTTCTACCAGTACCAAAATAATCCTGTCATTAAAAAAAACAATCAGCTAATAACTATTCATGTTGCCATTTTTTACGTGAATATGCAACAGGGAAAGGGTTAATGTAATTCAATTCAACAGGGATAAAAACTGTCGACCTGTTTCCAACTACATGTATATAAAATTGTATTATTTCCATGCATACTGTTATTACACTTATAAACAAAAAATACATTTCAATTTTTTTCTCAAAATTCTTAATAAATCAGCCCTACTACCAGTGAAATTCCACTGAAAGCGTTCCATATAGACGCGAGAGCTCCATGCCCTCGCGCCGATGAGGAGATCATTTAATGTTTTAATATGGCACATAGGCACAGTAACGTAAAATGTAAAATCAAAACTATATAATTCTATAAGCAAAGAGAGCAGACCCTGATCAGATTGTCCCTACTAGAACCAACCTTATGATCTAGGTCTTGTCTGTTTGCAAATACGTTGAAAGGCATATTTGTGGAGTAAAGGGATGTGTGGGGAAGGTGGTAGATACACTTTAACAAGCAAAGTATCCAAATACTGAGAATACGATCTGATCACAAACCTGGTAAATATCTTGAAAACATAAGTCAGCTGCAACATATATAGAAGTGTGGTATCACTTGCATCTGTAAATACATTGGAACCAGTCCAGACACTTGCATCTGTAAATACATTGGATCCAGTCCAGACACTTGCTAATTGGCATCTGATTACCACTTAACATTTTTATTCTAGAAAAAGAATATGCCGATCGAAGAAAATATTTGGAGAATTGATCCAGGTGATGGAGTGTCAAATCGATATACTGTAACATTAAAATTTAAAAAGTAGAAAACCTACACTACACTAGTCGTTTATTGTGCATGCGGAACAGCCGACACAAATAATCGACATAACCTTAATACTATCTTGTCGTCACAATCCCCTGTCTTCCAAAGTATTTATAAAGTTGCGTCCATCATCATGCTGCATTTTACACGTTTACATGCTGCTTTGTGACTGACACAAAAGTATATCGCATCGCCTTACGCACAAATACCAGTACAACAAAAACAAACAACCGATAGCCTTTCTATTATGGGAATTAGTCATTAACCTTTGTCTGGCTATGAACATTTTCATCCGTTCTCAAACTCTAATCTGTTGTTGTTTTTTATTTATTTATCTATTTATTTGTTTGTTTATTTATTTATTTATAGTCCGCTTTCGATCGGCAGGGCAAGTATTACCTATTGTGGATATAGATCATATAACATTCAATTTACTCTATATATTGCCATACAGTAAAATCCCTCTAATGCGACCACTTAATGAATAAACATGGCTGTCTTTATAAGCAGGCGGT
This sequence comes from Azorinus chamasolen, assembly GCA_963576725.1. NCBI lineage: Eukaryota > Metazoa > Mollusca > Bivalvia > Cardiida > Solecurtidae > Azorinus > Azorinus chamasolen. The sequence goes on along the minus strand of OY755239.1, from coordinate 73,340,868 downwards.
TGCTTAATGCAGGACGAAAGTTATGCAGAAAGCTACAGGAGCTTTTTCATAACTTTCGTCCTGTATTAAGCCACCACCTGCCTTTGCCACTGTGAATTATGCCCCTTTTTGCTGGTCGCATTAGAGGGATTTTACTGTATTTCATTTTCAGAGAAAATAGAGCAAAATATGTGGCTTCTGGCAATCAGTACTACATGTATATCAATATGCATACATACTTCCATCGTTAATGCTTGCTGAAAGAGTTCCATGTGAAGACACACTCGTTGCTTATGCTAATACCATTTTGACCAGTTATTGAATTAAATCGCTAAAACTAGTGAAAATGTAATGCACCTCATTCATTCCGCTTTGGTATTTTGGCTTCGTCTTTATTCAAATTCCGGGTAAAAGGGTTTTTACTGTGAATGCCACTATCCACGTACACGTTTACTTTTCCGTAAAGTAACATTTAGTAGAGTCTCGCTAAAGCAACCGTGAGATTTTAAAGATAGGATACTGTAAACGCGAGTGGTTTCTTAACCCTTTCCCTTATATAAACGCTTTTCACTCATTTGCAAACAGAGTATACCCTGATCAGACTGCTCCTATAGGGTCTGCTCTGTATGCTAATAGAATTGATATACCGTGTCTTTACTTTCTAAAACGGTTACAATGTTTTACCTTCCATAAATCATTTTATCACATAATATGCCGTATGGGGTTGCCGAAACAGAGTGCCGTAAATCGCTGTAATGCGCTATTACTTTTTATACAAATTAGCAGTTTGACTCCGACTGTTAGCCAATCGCACCGCCCATGTAATCGTTAGCCAATCGTAGCGCTCCACGTGCGTCGTCCGTTGTATTACATGTACTACACTGTTTGTAAACAATGGACGAAACAGCCGTCAGCTATAGTCTTTATCAGTTTCTATGGCATTTTAAAGGCTTTTGTAATAAGAATCTTACATGAGTGTTCATTACAAATTGTTTTTATGAAAACAATTTACTGTAATAATATGACACGAGCTTTAGCTTTATAGTAAACAATTTGTTATGAACACTCATATAAGATCCTCAATAAAACTAGTTTGCCCATAGACATTTAGTAGGTATCGAAATATGGAATAAACATAGAACAGAGAAAGGGTTAGTGCAATTTGTTGTCCTGAATTAAGCTACGACCTGTTTTAAAATCCATAATTAAACTTCTTTTTGCGTGGACGTATTGGCGAGAATTTTCTGTAACATAGACTGGTTATACAATCCAGATTATATGTACCATAGACTGGCTATTATAACAATTAATCACATACTATGCCGTATGGGAGTGTCGACACAGAGTGCCGTAAATCGCGGAAATGCACTAGTGCATTTTTGTGCAAATAAACAGTAAGCAATAATGGCCGAAACAGTCGTCAGATGTAGTCTGTACACTTTTTAAGGGTTATGTGATCAACGAAATCTTACATTCGCCCTCATAAAAGCTAACCCACTGTAATTAGAATAACTATCCAAATATACTTACAATACGGATAGAAAGGCCCCTGAGACTTTACAAACATTATAAAACTAGAGCATAGGGAACTGGAAACTCTATGATCAAGGCATGCAGTGGTTGTTTTGCATCTTGCAAATACATATGTATGAAATTTCAAACCCAACAAGGTGTTATTATATGAATATTTCTGGTGCAGGAGGCTTGAATATCATCGAATTCTGCTGGACATACACTGCAGACCAGGCTGTGTATGCTCTAGCAGGAGCCATCTCAACTCTGTCTACCCGGTAGTTGTTTTTAGGCATCTGATATTCTTATCTATTTATAACCTCTTTATCATGATTAGCAGAATAGCATCCTTATTCAGTATTACACCTTCTAGATATGAATTTTTAATAAATACTTGTGCATTTTACTAATACTTATTTTTTTGTGTATTACTTATGCTTTGAAAATATATCTATTTATACCAGCTTGTTATGTTAAACTGTTCTTATCTTTGTTACGTAGTCGGTTAATAGCTTATTTATACAGTAAAACCTCTCTATAATGGCCACTAAATTGTGTTAATTAGTTTGGTATCTACGGCAGGTGGCTGCTTAAAGCAAGTTGAAAGTAAAATAGAACGCTCCTATAGGAGCGTTCTGTTTTAGTTCCACCTTGCTTTAAGCAGCCACATGGCTTTAACACAAACTACTTGATGTAATTTAGTGGCCGTTATATAAAGGTGTTCCTGTAGATGTACCACGACATCTGAGTAATGGCCTTTATACATGTACCGTCACGACTCAAAGCTCTTTGTTTATCTATAGCTAATGTTATTTGTTGTACAACCGACTCAAGATAAAGATTCTTGTATCTTGTATTACAAATGTACTATAATGAATATTACACTCGCTAAAGCTCGTGTCATATCATTATATTTAACTCGTTTCATAAAATCATTTTGTAATGAACACTCATATAAGATCCTCTATATACTACATTACTCAGGGAGCCAGTAGTGCCTACCGTGCACCCCACCTAGACTTTTTTTCATGGGTACCAAAATGTTCAGAAAAGTGTCCTGAATCAGAATCGCGAATGTACTCAAACTTAAATTCTTTTAGGCTATGTGTATTTTAACCGTTTCCATGGCAACCCCCCAGTTTTCGTAATGATGACCCATACCTACAAATTTGCCCATATCACAGCCAGTTTTTGTCCTAAAACTATAAAACTGGTACCAAATGGAAGATGAGACATTGTGCTTTTATTTCTAACTTGTTTTTTTAAATTACCTTATTTGCATACTCATGAATATTAATGAGAACATTAAAATTAGTAAAAAAAAGTATAGAAATAACGTAAACCTTTCATTTTTTTATCCTACAAATATCAGAAAATAACTTCAAATGCAGCTTAACATGATGACGAAACCCCCAGGAAATAAAATATCCAATTTGAGGACCATAGCATTAATTTTAAGCACCATTTTCACCGTTTCCATGGCAACACCCTAGTTTTCGTAATGATGGTCGGTACCTGCAAAATCGTCCATATCACAGCCAGTTTTTGTCCAAAACCCATAAAACTGGTACCAAATTGGAGATAGGACATTGTGCTTTTATTCCCAGTTTTTTTTTTAATTACCTTATTTGCATACTCATGAATATTAATGAGAACATTAAAAATAGTAAAAACAATATAGAAATAACGTAAATAATGTAAACTATTCACTTTTTATCCTACAAATATCAGAAAACAATTTCAAATGCAGTTTAACCTGATGACAAAATCCTCAGAAAACAAAATATCAAATTTGAGGACCAAAAATTTAACTCTAAGTAACTTTTTAACTGTTTCCATAGTAACCATTCATTTCACTCTGTTCACACAGTTTTGTTAGTCGACACCTACCTGCAAAATTCTTCCATATCACAGGAAGTATTTGTGCTAAATGCATAAAACTGGTACCAAATTAAAGCTAAGACAGTGTGCTTTGGTTTAAAAGCTATAATTAGGAATTACCTTATTTGCATACACATGAATATTAATGAGAATAATTGAAAAATAGCAAAAAAATACAGAAATAACGTAAACCTCTCAATTTTTATCCTACCAATATCAGAAAACAACTTCAAATGTAGTTTAAAATGATGACAAAATACTCAGAAAGCTAATCATCTTAATTGATACCCAAACAATGAACTGTAAGTAAGATATTGTAACGGTTTCCATGGTAACCGATCCTTTCACAAATTTTGGAAATTTGACATCCAACTGTAATACTCCGCTAGATCTCGGTTATATTTTATGAATCATGAAATCATGTGTTACAAACATAGATATGAGGCATTGCTTTAATAGTAAATATTACTTTTTTGATATAAACTAATTTGCATATGTATGAATATTTATGAGAACAGTAATAGATGTTGAAATTTTCGACAGACACCAGTCTTTCTCTTATAAAGCAAACAAATATGGAAAATGGTTAGCTAAAGTTTACTATGATCACTGAATATCACCAAGATTATTAGATAAATAAATTTGGGACACATTATATAGCACTGATGGTGATATATCTGTTTCCTAGGCAACCATTCTAACCTCATTGTTCATATTACAGAGTGTTTACATACCTGCAACATAAAAAGATATTGCTGCCTTCTTGGGCGATAATTATAAATGATATAAACATATACCCGGTAGTTGATGTATGAATCTTAATGTTAGGTTCACTTTATGCAAATTACCTTATTTGCATCCTCATGAATATTAATTAGTGATAAGAAAACAAAGAGAAACAATATTGAAAATAACATGTTTCGCAGTATGCCGAGCACAACATTACACCATTCTCCAAATATAGCTTGCAATGATAAATGTACCTTTTGGTGATAAATAAATGAATTTCAATTCTAAAACTGTCTAAAAGATGTTAAAGGGCATGTATACATATAGTAAAAGGTTTAATCCCACTCTCTGCTTTAAAACACCTTTACAGAAAGCTTCTTTGAGTATGCCGACTCAACAAAAATAGATGAATGATATCTCACTTAACCCTTTGCCAGCTGAATATTCATGTTAGAAATAACGACATCGTGGGTATTTATCAGCTAATTTATAAATTGAAGGTCTGACTCTCAGAGCATACCTTAATTAGAGGCTAAAATGGAACAGTTTATATTGGATCTTCTCAGGTAATACTCTGATAAGAGCTAGGTCAAGATGAATGTCTGTGGAGCATACCCTTATTACAGACCATAATGTAATCATATCTGTTGATTGACTGTCAGAGTTACATGTTGACAACCATTCTTCTCTAAAACAAGGGGAATGTCTGGGTCGGGAAAGAGATCTCTTCCAAAGTATCAACTGGTAAATAACTCTTCAGATGTGCTGTATTAAGCAGGCCCTACAAGGGGGTAATGTTCCCATATCAGCATTGCGAAGTGCATCTGTTGGCTTATCTTCACACTTCTCCTTAATCTTAAACAATATCAATTCATTCACAGTGTGAAATCTTAGGTTGCCATACATTGCACACCGTACATTCATCCAAGTCTTGCACAATATCTCCAGACACATCCCAAGAGTTGCCCAAACCTGCTAATGGTTTTATAAACATTGGTTTCTTTTCAATGGTCTAAGTGGGTGTCAAATGTTCTCAGCCATTGAATGCACTTGTAGAATCACAGCCACAGTACAAATGGAGACCCAGAAGTGCTTATCGGTAATCTTATGTGTATGCTTGGGCAACCTCTCACATGTTTATTATTTTTTGATGATTGCCTGAGCCAGTATCAAACAAGACAGTAACACCTTCAAACCAGTTAAGGTAATACAGAAGAATATATCACTGTCTGGAGTTCGAAGATGAACAGTTTTGTAGCCTTGTTCTTTAGCATGCTTGGTGTAAATAACGATCATTGTTTCAGTTTCTTCCTGTGTTGAATTCAGGGCATCAAGACTGTTTCTCACTGTTGATATACCATAATCTGGCGAGAACTGGTTAGGCTCACCGTCATAGATGTGAAAAAATATTTCTGCCTTGCAGCTTCTAATCGTAAGGAATCAATGAATTGTAGCAATTATTAGTGGTTCACAAAGACCCAATATGCAGATCGATATAGGTAAGACAGACAAATCAAAGGGTCTCAAAACACATCACAGGATTACCAGTTCTCGACAGATGATGGTATATCAAAAGTCGAAACAGTCTTGAAACCCTGAAATCAACACAGGCTTTATGGGCTTTAAAATCACTGACACTTTAAAAACAATAACAGAAGATTGTTTGGGGTATCATAAGTACTTGGCTTTCAACAGTTACCATGGAAGCAGTACATGGTCATTTTGGTAACAGTTTTAAACATAAAATTTATTTATTCATCATCAAAAGGTACATTTATTATTGCAAGCAGTTGGATGTCAAATTTCCAAAATTTGTGAAAGGATCGGTTACCATGGAAACCGTTACAATATCTTACTTACAGTTCATTGTTTGGGTATCAATTAAGATGATTAGCTTTCTGAGTATTTTGTCATCATTTTAAACTACATTTGAAGTTGTTTTCTGATATTGGTAGGATAAAAATTGAGAGGTTTACATTATTTCTATATTTTTCATTAATATTCATGTGTATGCAAATAAGGTAATTCCTAATTATAGCTTTTAAACCAAGGCACACTGTCTTAGCTTTAATTTGGTACCAGTTTTATGCATTTAGCACAAATACTTCCTGTGATATGGAAGAATTTTGCAGGTAGGTGTCGACTAACAAAACTGTGTGAACAGAGTGAAATGAATGGTTACTATGGAAACAGTTCAAAAGTTACTTAGAGTTAAATTTTTGGTCCTCAAATTTGATATTTTGTTTTCTGAGGATTTTGTCATCAGGTTAAACTGCATTTGAAATTGTTTTCTGATATTTGTAGGATAAAAAGTGAATAGTTTACATTATTTACGTTATTTCTATATTGTTTTTACTATTTTTAATGTTCTCATTAATATTCATGAGTATGCAAATAAGGTAATTTAAAAAAAGAACTGGGAATAAAAGCACAATGTCCTATCTCCAATTTGGTACCAATTTTATAGGTTTTGGACAAAAACTGGCTGTGATATGGACGATTTTGCAGGTACCGACCATTATTACGAAAACTAGGGTGTTACCATGGAAACGGTGAAAAGTGTGCTTAAAATTAATGCTATGGTCCTCAAATTGAATATTTTGTTTCCTGGGGGTTTCGTCATCATGTTAAGCTGCATTTGAAGTTATTTTCTGATATTTGTAGGATAAAAAATGAAAGGTTTACGTTATTTCTATACTTTTTTTTACTAATTTTAATGTTCTCATTAATATTCATGAGTATGCAAATAAGGTAATTAAAAAAACAATTAGAAATAAAAGCACAATGTCTTATCTTCCATTTGGTACCAGTTTTATAGTTTTAGGACAAAAACTGGCTGTGATATGGGCAAATTTGTAGGTATGGGTCATCATTACGAAAACTGGGGGGTTGCCATGGAAACAGTTAAAATACACATAGCCTAAAAAAAATTAAGTTTGAGTACATTCGCGATTCTGATTCAGGACACTTTTCTGAACATTTTGGTACCCATGAAAAAAAGTCTAGGGGGTGCACGGTAGGCACTACTGGCTCCCTGACTACATGTAGCACGGAGTGGTTACAATAACAAGCCAGTCAATCATTTTGTAATGAACACTCATGTAAGATCCTCTATATACAGGTAAAATTAGATCTTATAGCACACCTTTTGTTCTCAGTGTTTACAAACACTACAGGTAAATACAGGTAAAATTAGATCTTATGGCACACCAACATAACCTACTTAAAATGTAAACAAAACATACCTGTAACGGAGGTCTCGAGAAAAATAAAAATAAAAAATAATAAAAAATGTATACGCCCATCAAAACATATAAAAAACAAAACTACCCATTCAAAATATAAAACAATAAAAACAAAACAGATTTGAACCAAACTATTATAGCGGCCACCTGGGCATTATACAGTGTATTTACCTGTAGTGTTTGTAAACATTGAGAACAAAAGGTGTGCCATAAGATCTAATTTTACCTGTACACTGTATAATGCCCAGGTGGCCGCTATAATAGTTTGGTTCAAATCTGTTTTGCTTTTATTGTTTTATATTTGGAATGGGTAGTTTTGTTTTTTCATGTATTGATGTGCGTATACAGGTAAAATTAGATCTTATGGCACACCAACATGACCTACTTAAAATGTAAACAAAACATACCTGTATTATCCTACCAATTTGACCTAAGACTCATGCATATTCCGTGTATTATCGTCGGTAATCTTCGAATAAATTTCCGAAGGTATAGGAATGCGCCATAAGAATACAGTAAAAACCCTCTAGTGTGACCAGCAAAAAGGGGCATAATTCACAGTGGCAAAGGCAGGTGGTAGCTTCATACAGGACGAAAGTTATGCAGAAAGTTCCTGTGGGAGCATTCTGCATAACTTTTGTTCTGCATTAAGCAACCACCTGCTTATAAAGACAACCATGTTTATTCATTCAGTGTTCGCATTAGATGGTGTTTTACTGTACACTCCTCGTGGAACATGATTATTACCGGCTTTTGGTTTGCTATTTTTTGTGACAGAGTATTACGAACAATCCCGATAAACACGCCGAAATTTAATCGAGTCTCAGGTCAATTTGGGAGGATAATAACGGTGGTCTCGAGAAAAATAAAAATAAAAAATAATAAAAAATGTATACGCCCATCAAAACATATGAAAAAAACAAAACTACCCATTCCAAATATAAAACAATAAATGCAAAACAGATTTGAACCAAACTATTATAGCGGCCACCTGGGCATTACACAGTGTATTTACCTGTAGTGTTTGTAAACACTGAGAACAAAAGGTGTGCCATAAGATCTACAGTAGTACAACGATCAGATGGCGTTGTTTACAAAACAGTGTGTATGTAAACACAGAAAATTAACGATAAGTATTGTCCTGTTTTATTAACCTGTCAAATTTGAATATTCCTACGTCACTGAAAGGATATATTTAGCTTGGGTAAACCTGTGTTTCAAACGTTTTTCACGAGATTCACAAATAAATATACAGGTACTTGAATAAGCCAAGTAAGAAAGCTTTTATTAGCGGAAACGATCGATATCAACCGAAGCTATATATGGCGTGTTCAGCAAGCGTATAATTTGACAGGTTAATAAAACAGGACAATACAACTGTGGCATGTATATTAGGATAGGAAGCAGTGATGTAGTGGTTATGCTGTTAGACCTGGATTAACCTATACAACATGTCGCAGTTTAATTTATCGTTAATTGTCTGTGTTTACATACGTACTGTTTTGTAAACAACGCCATCTGATCGTTGTACTACTGTAATTTTACCTGTACATTTTTATTATTTTTTATTTTTATTTTTCTCGAGACCACCGTTACAGGTATGTTTTGTTTACATTTTAAGTAGGTTATGTTGGTGTGCCATAAGATATTATCCTACCAATTTGACCTGAGACTCATGCATATTCCGTGTATTATCGTCGGTGATCTTCGAATAAATTTCCGAAGGTATAAGAATGTGCTATAAGAATACAGTAACCCCCCTCTAATGCGACCAGCAAAAAGGGTCATAATTCACATTGGCCAAGGCAGGTGGTAGCTTAATACAGGACCAAAGTTATGCAGAAAGCTCCTGTAGGAGCTTTCTGCGTAACTTTGGTCCTGCATTAAGCAACCACCTGCTTATAAAGACATCCAATTTTATTTATTAAGTGGTCGCATTAGAGGGGTTTTACTGTACAATCCTCGAGGAACATGATTATTACCGGCTTTTGGTTTGCTGTTTTTGTCACAGAGTATTACGAACAATCCCGAGAAACACGCCGAAATTTAATCGAGTCTCAGGTCAAATTGGGAGGATAATACTATACAACTATAGCACGGAGAGGTTACAATAACAAACCAGTCAACCATGTCTACCAATCGTGTCTATACTTAGACAGAGATATTTCTGAATGCACGAAATAATGAAATGATTCACTATAGGGGTGCGATAAAATATTTGAATACAATAGAAACTGTCTTAAGCGGTCGTCAAAAAAGGAGTCTAATTGTGGGTTTGTAAGGCAAGTGGTAGCTTAATGCGGGTCAAAGGTAATGCAGTAAGCTCCTAAGGGAGGGAGCTTGCTGCATTACTCTTGCCCTACATTAAGCTACCACCTGGTTTTTAAAACTCCTGTGTTCAATAAGTGAAACACCGCATAAGAAAGATTGTACTGTATTCAAGTACATACAAAACCATTATTGCTGTCATATTATAATAAGATCCATGCTATGTTATTACTGAATACATTTTAAACTTAACCCTTATCCTGCTGTTCACCAGCTGGCTGGTTTTCGTACGCATTGTGGATCAATATGAAACGCAAAGTGACTCTGCATTGCATCAGAATGCAGAATCTATCAAATAACAATGGCCTAACGCGTAAAGGGAAACGTCATTGTAAAAAGTCATATTAAGACGATATATATAGTAAATACAGTAAAACCCAACTTTTTACTTTACCTCATGAATATTTATGCAAGGAATAATGACATCATGTATATGTATTAGCTGAAGTTGTATTGTCACATATGCACAGATAGTTATCAAACCTTGGCAGATATTAGACTCAGTTGCAGTTATGACAGACTTTGCCCAACTGTTCAACCTTTAACATGCGGCGGGTGGAAGAGCGATTACCTATGCAAACAGTTTGGATCCAGATGAGACGCCAAGTAACTCTGTGTCTCATTTGGATCTGACCGTGTTGTAGAAAGAAAATGCATGATACATCAACAGTGACAACTAAATGCGATAACTTCTCTATCAACAAAGGTTAACCCTCACAGGTCACTTTGCAAACAATGTATATCAAGATGAGAGGAAGCCCTCTCATCAGGTTCTGCACTGTTTTTGATGTTACGCTTTTCTTTGAAAAGTCGGTGTATCATCAGGACCCAAACTGCTTGTTACTGTGGTTGTTTCTTGAAACAAAAATGAAGAAAAATAAAAATTGTAGCAGATGACATAGTTTGCAGACGACAAAATTTGGCAACGAAAGAGTAACTATAGTCAAACAACTAGGTCTGACGTGTCAAAGGTCAGCCGAGTCAATTTTTGAGGGATGCAGCATTCATCGTGTTCTCGGGCCATTTTTTAAACAGTCAAGTTTAGCACATTAGATAAAAATGAAGTTTGAAACTGTTGTCAACAGTTTAGCGCAGTAGGTAAAGTCTAGGTACGTAGAATGCATTGCGAGAGTAGTCTTTTTATTAAGCTTGGGTTCGAATCCCGCGTCGACCTTAAACTTTTTTTTTAATCTTGAATGAATAGTAAAGCATTATTTTATTTCATACTGTATAATTATACTGACTATTTATGCACATGTTCGTCAATGTTAGGGAAGGGTGCCTTTGTTTGAGTTCGAGTCCTATATTAGTCATATTTTCAAACATAAATCGATGCTAAAATATGAATATCAATATAAGTTTTAGCAATTTTCTTGTACATGTGGCAGCTTAATGCAAACAAAACTAATATTATGAAGGAGCTTTCTGCAATACTCTTTGTCTAAATTATGCTACCGACTGCTTTAAAGGCCAACAATGACTCTTTTTTTTTTCTTTTTTTTTGTGTGGGGGGGGGGGGAGGTCTGGTTTTGAGATGTTACACCGTAGATACATAACAATGAAAATATATGATGTTTGAAATAAAATTTGAAATATAGAAATAAAACCCCTGAAAACAAAAGAAAAGGGTAAAACATCAATCAAAATAAAATACCAAGTTATTATAGAATCCTTAATACTATTTAGCAACAAAAATGTTTTAGGTTGATGCGAGACTCGAACTCGCGCTTATTGAAATGTTCCCCGATCGTGTACTTCCTGATGACCCTTCAACAGTACTTATCCACTACGCTAAGTTTCCGATAACTAATCCGCTTATCATTTGTACCTATAACTAAACCTTTTCATTTAAAAATGACACGTGAATATCCGATATGCTGATCTTTCTTATAAATGGACTCGGCGAAGCCGTGACCCGTCATACCTAGTTGTTTGACTATACACTTTATCTAATAACCTGTGTCTAAATTTAGAATACATGTATATCAATACATGTATATCTTGGTTTTCCACTCGCATTCTTTAAAGTGATTCTTTGTTCGACAAATGGAATTTCACTAAAACAAGGTTTGTAGAATATTTTGCTGTTACTGTAGTTGTTAAATGCACATTCTGTTACTGTAGTTGTTAAATACACATTCTGTTACTGATCGTTTCTGTTTAACCCTTTCCATGTTCTATATTTAGTCCAATATTCAATACCTACTGAATACTCATGAACAAAATAGTTAATACTTTTAATGAAATACGGCAGGTGGAACATTGTAGCCATTTTAGAAGCTAAAGAAGCAGATCAATCACATCCCTTAACAGACAGAGCAGATCTCTATCTCAGATTTGGGTCTTCTCTGTTTGCAGATGCATGAAAAGGTGTTAATATGAAGGAAAGTGTTAAATATCAGTTAGGAAATACATTTTGTATTCTTAATCAATAATTCACTGTAATAGTCTGCTCTAATATGGCCTGGGGCAAGTTTGATTCGAGCAAGGTTTAGTTGCTGGTAAACATAACTAATATTCTCTAAGTCTGAGATAGAGTCAGCTTAAAAACTGACCTAATATAATTGTTGTAACGCTTTCGTTACCAATTGCAAATGTCTGGATCTAGATAAGACATCAAATAAATCGCTGATTCATCAGAATCAACTATAATGTTTTGTTTTCAATTTTGAAGAAATTCAAAAAGGAAACTTGAGGCAGGCAACATAATTCTGCAGATGGCACTAGTTTGCAGGGAACTATTTGGTCCAGTGTTGCCCTTTTAACCACTTACCCCATGAATATTCACGAGAGACTGCTTCCAGTATGACTATTAATTAGATCATTAGTCACTAGTGTTATATGAAACCAATAAATGCATAGCTATGTAAATTAGTACATAATCAGAACCAATATATTCTATAAGCAACTAGAGCAGACCCTGATTCTGAATGTTGATACAGAAGCCATCTGATCTAGGTCTACTCTGTTTGCAAAAGTAACAAAAGGCATCTTTATGGAGTAAAGAGTTAACGGCAAATTCAAAGGCATCCGAACGAGTGTAAATAAGCGAGCTACTCAAACCAAATCAGTACATGTATTTAGATATTGGACCTGTATCGTACGATGTAAATATAAACTCGCTCAAATCTTCGATTTGTCCCGATATCATAAAACTTTTGCTTGCGTCTGAGTTAATTCGCAAGCATCTGATTGGTCAGCATTTGCCAAATATTCCAACCAGATACTTAAAAATGGACTCAAACTCAAACCTTGAGGCTAGATTTCTGTTGTACCAATATCGTATGACAGAAAGTGTCATAAGTTCTACATACGACGATTGTAACTTGAAGTTGTGATCGTCGTGTGATAGTGTTTAAGATAATTTGTACACTAGATTGTGCAATGAGTTCGTCTATCCGAGTAGTAGCGATTGCCGTAAATTAAGACTTACGATAAGACTGGTCGTACAATCTATAATAAACCGACCTAATGTGTGTATCAAACAAACACTCCAACGTCTTTTTTGTGTCACTGGCCGTCCCCTGAATCTGTTAACCGTATCAAAGACTTATTTGGGTGATTGTTTTACAGTTGTCTAGATCTAAGAACTGCTATGAAAGACCCTTGTCCTTCAGACGAACCACTGACACATGGACAGCTAAATGACAAGACGAGATCGAAACAGTCCTCTGACTATCTGAATGGTGAAAGCTGGATCATCAGGGGGAAACCGATTTATCCCCAGTATGCCTCTTTAGAGACTCGCATCCGATCTTTTAACAATACATGTTGGACGGAAACCAAGCCAGATATTCAAGAGATGGCCAGGTCAGGATTTATCTACAATGGGCACGGGGATTTTACACGCTGTTATTTTTGCGGAATTGGCTTTCGCAACTGGCAGCCAAGTGACTGTCCCTGGAAGCAGCACGCTCTTTTGAGTCCAATGTGCGGTCACATACGGCGTTGCAGGAGAGAATTGTTCGTAAATAATGTGCGGCTGACTTACGGCGAGGCCACTGACACTGAAGAAGGGGACCAGGATGAGGAAACTCATGCTAGTTTGAGATTGGATTCGATGACAAGAATGGCAAGGTCACTGAAACTCAACACTGTCGCTGTAGAGGCCGCTCGGGAATTCATTGAAAGTGACGAAAAAATCCGAGATGGCGTCTATTGGTTACTTTCACGAGATAAAATGTATTTCTCAGCTACTGAGTTGGTAGAAGCCATAGAAGAGTGCAGCAATGATGGAAACAGGTTCGATGAAACTGGGTCCGAACAGAGGGACGAACTGTGCAGGGAAAATGAAAGGTTTCGTCAACCGGTGTCATGTAAAATCTGCATGGATGCTATGGCTAGTGTTGTGGTGGTACCATGTGGCCATTTGTTTAGCTGTCCACAATGTATTGCCCCTCTACGCAATTGCGCAGTATGTCGAGCTGTGATTAAAGGTACAGTGAGGGCGACTTTGTGTACCTTTAACAAAGATAACATTGAATAAGGCGATTATAACCACTAACGGTTGAAGTAGGGGGTCAACGTAGGTTGTCTGTCAACACTTAGAATACATGTGGTGACATTAAGACTTAAATTTTGTGTTGTTTTCCAAATGTTACAATCGATGACCTTGTCATCATAACGTCATAAACGGTTTCATATTTTCAAACAAACAGTGTCTTAATAAGCAAAGTAATTGCATTTAGGGCATCGCATAAACAATTCAAACCAAAACAACACACACTAAACTTTAATTGTTTATAGTTGTAAGTGACACATTCTTTACAAGAAAAAATGGGTCTCGAGTTTAAAAAAATATTCAACTTTATATATATCTTAGCGAGAGAGGGGGTGAGAGTGAGATAGAGAGAGAGATAGAGATAGAGAGAGAGGGTCACAGACAGAGGGAATTGAGGGAAGTGGAGAGCTGAATGAGAATATAATTGTGATTTATCTTATTTTATAGTATTGTTCTCTGTAAAGGCTGATATCATTGCATAAAGCACGATGCAGTACTAGACAGTAACATTCTTCTGGCGTACATTTTGTCTTACAAGCACACTGATTTCAGATGGGGCACCAAGTAACTCGGTGTCTTCTCCGGAAATAATCTGCATCTAAATTTGAATTAGACTACACTTTCTATGGACGGAATTTGATTTATAAGCATGTTAGATATTAACCCTAACAAACTGATCACATTCTACTCAGCTACACTGCTCACTTTATATTACTTGAGATGTTTGAGAAACAATTAACCGTGTCAGATAGCTTCTATCCTGATTAGACGTCGATGAGTTACTCTATATCTCATCTGGATGCAAGCTGTCTGCAAATGAGAACCAGATAGAACTTAGCATGCTGAGTACAATACACTGTAAAACAGTAAACCTCTGTGATGTGATTACCAAAACGGGTCCAATTATTGGTTGCAGATACAGGTGGTAGTGTATACGGTAGTCTAAGATCTGCTAACGATACATGGATATTCTATACTATATTAGAAATATGTAGTATTTGGAAACACACATTTTCTAACCTGAATTATTTTGGGCGCTGCGTTTTTATCGATCGGATTTTTACCTCATTAACCCTCTCCCTGTTGAATATTCAGGTAAGAAATAATAACATCATGGATATTTATAAGCAGATGTTTTGTAATGACATAGAAACTGTAGAGTCATGTCTATTTTAATTTCATAATCTGGATCAGACGGCTCTTAGTGAAACTGTCTGAACTGGGTCTACTCTGTTTGCAAAGGCGTGAAAAAGAGTGTAAATGTGTGGAGATTGAGGGTAATCTGCATAACTCTTTACCTGTCATGGGCGTCTTTAAACGCCTTTGCCTATACATTAGATCCAGATCAGACGGCTCTTGTAGGAGTCGTCAGCTTCAGGTATGCTCTGTTTGTGTACGGAATACTATAGACCTGCATATAAAGTATATGTCATGGCCAAAAACTGTGTTTGTATACTATCATTAACATGCATCTAATCAATATTCATGATGTCATTATTTCTAACACGACTACAGTAGAGCATGTCTTAAGTGACCATTAAAAAGTCTTTAGTGACCATTAAAGTCTAAATCTGGATTTCTAAAACAGGTGGTCGCTTAATGCAGGACACAAGTTATACAGAAAATTCCTATATGGGCTTTCTGTATCAGTTTTCCCTGCTTTAAGCAACCACCTACTTCTATTAAGACACATTTGTTCAATAAATAAATTACAGCTGAACACAGGTTCTACTGTAGCTAAATGGGATTGAAATGTTTATTTTTAGCTACTGACGTATTACGCACTGATAACCTTTATAGCCGTGCACTAAAGAACGTAACTCTTCCGACTACACGCTGTGTATATTTGCCGAGTGGCATTTGTTGTTGTTTGTAATGAAAGAAAAATATAGGTTCTATGTCAGACACAAAGTAGACGACAATATGAGAAGACGACATGTTGCTTATAATACCACAAACGTTCATCAACTTTCTAAGGATACTTAAAGAACCCAGTATATTTATCTTATCCCTACTCATGCCTGTTCAAACTCTGGGCTTTTAATTATTTCCGATTCGTCAAAGCGTTTGAGCAGACACTGACCGAGTTAGACCAGCGTGGCATGCCTCTAATCAGGATCAAAGCTGAGTACCAGGCGATACATGACGTCATGGACAATCTACTTAAATGCATACACCTTCAGTTATATCAATAACCCTTTTTAAACTGTACACTATTCATTGGGATACTATATAAAGTTGAACTTCGAGCTCTCGAACTCAGATAATCGAATTAAAATTAGGGCCTTCCAATATTTACAACACATATCCAGAATACACGTGACAGCTTAATTGCAAATCTAAAATAATATTGAAAGTTCCTAAAGGAGCTTTAAGCAATACTTTAGACCTGCATTAAGCTGTGAACTTGAGAAACTGTCTATATTAGAAACTTCTGTTATCTCGAAGTTATTTGTATGGTCCCTTGGGGTTCGATATATCGAAGTTCAACTGTATACATAAGTTTTATATGTGTAGATGTATAGCAAACAATAATCTACTCGAATGTAAAGTGTGACGATTTTTTAATAAATATTTATTTCTATATTGTTTCACTTTATCTATCCTACCGCTTTCGTATGGAATAATGCAATACGGACATTGCTGTGAGTTTATAACTTGGAGATTTGTTTCAAATGAACACTGTCCTAATTTTCATGCCAGTTTGCTATCATACTGACAATTATAAGATTCACACTTGCTTACAAGACTTTGTTTTTGTAAATACGGAGGCATAGATAAAGGTTCATATTCAAATGATAATTGATTATTTCTCCATCAAACCCTATTCTATAGACCACTCTTTAGAATCGTCTCAAAGATAAAAGTAAATACTCTATTTATCACATTGGTTTTAAACTAAATGTATGTGCAACTACTTTATTTATCACAATGGTTACAAAACTACACAATTAAGAAAATCCTTTTTTCTAGCTAATGCTCATTTTCAGTAGATATATTCAAAGAGGTTGGATCCTAAAATAGCCTATGATGAAATGGGCTAACAACATACATGATAATGCAAGGATAGTGGTGGCAAACCAGATATCCTACGCAGTTTAATCTCCAATTATTAATACACATTGTGTCACTAAACTATACAATGATGCTATAAATACGCATCTATTCATTGTTATCTATCCTATTTCATAAATTGCCTAGACTTACAATGTCTTTAACCA
The DNA here is from genome assembly GCA_963576725.1 of Azorinus chamasolen. NCBI lineage: Eukaryota > Metazoa > Mollusca > Bivalvia > Cardiida > Solecurtidae > Azorinus > Azorinus chamasolen. Next base: position 73,323,472 of record OY755239.1, on the reverse strand, counting down.
AATATGCTTTTATCAACGTAAATGTTTTGTTAAATTACATTACTGCAAAAGAATATCTTTAACGTGACGGCTCATTGACTATACCTCGGTGTATGTAAATGCATGTCCTTTAACGTGACGGCTCATTGACTATACCTCGGTGTATGTAAATGCATGTCGTTTAACGTAACGGCTCATTGACTATACATCGGTGTATGTAAATGCATGTCGTTGCTTAATGCAGTTTCTGCCAAGATCAAACAATCATGTTTTCATTAACCGCGATAAAAGTTTAGCCAATAAATATTTATGACGTCATTATTTCAGGTATTTACGAGATAAAGAATTACAACAGTTTTTCGCTCAGTCATGTTGCCCATGGGATCCCACAATTGTCGTGTACACAGTCTGATACTCTACACAACGCACCTTTCATTGAGCTGAATTTAAATGTATAAGTGTTATTTGCATATCCGATAAAGCATATTTAAACAACAAACGTAAATAAAAGACTTATCTTGCTATTCGATAGCTGACTCGCAATTGCAAGCATACTGGATCCATATTAAATGCAGAGTATACTCGGGGTCTCATCAGAACCCAGACTGTTTGACTATCGTTCGGTAGTTTCTCAAAAACTTGTTCAAGTCGGATGTAGTCAAAATTGCAACAAATATCGGGATAATTGTTTTATTACAGTGTGGCGAGATTTAAGAAGACCTCAGAAACTTCGTTTTGATCCATTCATACAAGATGTTTTGAGTAGTTTGCAATAGATTCAGTATGAGTATGGTCTAATACCAATTTGTAATATGCTAGGTCAATGATCAACTGGCTTACACACCAATATTTGTTTATCCTGTCGTCATATTGTTTACATGGTGCCTGATAAATGTTAATAGATCCAAGTCAAGTCAAGTCAAGCCAACAACAGCAGGAGGGGTTAACTATGTTTGAAATGTGTCGATATCACCGGTGGGGAGAAGACATGTATGACAAGCATTGACATCAGCGAAATCGTATAAAACATGTTTGAAATTCATCAACAGCAGTGGGTGGGGTAAACATGATTAAGATGCATTGCCATCAGCGGATTGAAACTTGTTTAAGTTGCACCGACATCAGCTGAAGAGTTAAAACATGTTTGACATCAGTTTTGACTGACCCTGGGGACATGTTCTGTGAGTGAACATCTGAAAAATTATGAAACGTAGCTCAAGCGATTTCGTTTGATTAACTGTAATTCGCCGACTTTGTTTTAGAGCTAATGGAATAGCAACGTAATGAAAGGACCTAAGGGTATCTATATGAAGGACATTTGTGACAGTTGTGACAATGTTTCAGTTGCGTGGGAGTCTTTTAAGGTCAATATTTATGGCAGCTGTTATATAAAACCTATTAGACAGGTTAGAATAAAAAACACACACTTTGCTCTGGATGACCCAAGTCATTCTTAATAGTATTAATGAGAGAAATAAATGTTTTAATATGTATAAAAAAGAACAAAATGATGAAAATCTTGAACATTTTAGAAGGCTGAAGAATAGAACCCAGCAACTGATATAAAGGGCAAAACAGGGCTTCTTTAAAGATAAAATAGAAGAAAACAAATCCGATTCTAAGTCTCTCTTGGGATGCACTGCATTCAAGAACCTTGGTTTACTTTCCAAAAAGAAGAAATCTTCATTTTGTTCTAATGTTGGTCTTAAAATAGCTAATAATAATGATATATGTTTTGATAATCAGAAGGTATCTGAGAAATTGAATAATGTTTACACAACAGTTGCTTCTAAACTGGTCGAAAATTGCCTAAATCACTGTATAGGTATGGCATGGCTTTTATTCACAGAAAGGTGTAATTCCTAACAATTTTCCTAACAATTTCTCATTTTCTATTATATCTGAAAATCAGATCTTAAAATAATTAAGTAAGCTTTATATAAATAAATTCACTGGGTTGGATGGTATTCCTAGTAGGTTTGTAAGAGATATGGCTTGATCGTGTGCGGTGGTCTAGTGGTAACGCGCTTAACAACCAGTCCGGAGGTCCGGGGTTCAAAATCCGGTCCCTCCTGGAAATTTCGGAGACGCTTTTCAGTGTCTCCCACCCGAACCTCCTCTCCACCCAGGGATAAAAATGGGTACCCGTGAGGGTCATTAGCCGATACTGCGGCTGCATGATTGCGCCATATTTAGCAGTGTTCAATATTGTAGGCGAATGACTCAATGATCAGGGGAGTAAATGTAGAGTCGGCTGAACGGTCATTCGGACTGAAAGTAGACTATAACTACATGTAGATACATTACTTTAATAGTGCTACTATATAACTTGTCCTCTCACTCACATTATTAACGTGTCTCTTTTACAGGGAGTGGTCCCAGATGACTTGAAATCTGCAGAGGTTATTCCCCTTTATAAAAAGAGACTTTATCTAGGGTTTATGACCAGGTTGATTCCTATCTTAATGATAAAAATCTATTGTATAAATTCTAGTCTGGCATCAGGAAAGGATTTTCAACTGATTCCTGTCCCGTACATCTTCCTAATTATATTAAATTTGAAATGGATAACGGTAATGGTATAGATATCTTCAGAAGGGATACAGTGGATCATTCTGTCCTTCTTATGGCACTTGAAGGCTTTGGTCTTGGTCAGGATATTTTGCATTGGTTCAGGTCATATCTATCTGAGAGGCAACAACTTGTTGATGTCTCTGGTACCTTTTCTCAACCTTGTAAAATTAACTTTGATGTCCCTCAATGGTAAATATTAGGACCCGTTTTATTTTTAATCTATGTCAACGATATACCTGCCGTAGTGAAAAATAAATGATCCGACTTTTATAGTCTCTGGCAAAAACAGAACATATATTGAGGAAGGTCTAACAGAAGATCTTGAAATGGTTAGTCACTGGTTAGTTGATAATAGTTGATAATAAGACGTCTTTACATTTGGGAAAAACTATTATAGTCTATTATATTTGGTACTAAGCAAAACCTGAAGTCAAATAAGGAAATTAATGTTACATGTAATGGTCAGGTTATCAATACAACAACATCTGTCAAATATTTAGGAGCCACTCTAGATCAGAGTTTAACAGTTGATTCCATGACTAGTTCAATTATCTAAAATGCAAATGCCAGGTTAAAATTTCTGTATAGGAAACAGGCTTATCTTACTGATCACACTAAAAGACTATTGATTTCAGCTCTTATTCAATGCCATTTTGACTATGCTTATTCTTTCTGGTATTATGGATTAACTAAATTTTGGAAAGACAAACTCCAGGTTACCCAAAATGAAATGGTCCGTTTTGTACTCAGTTTGAAACACAGGTCCCATATTCATAATAAGCATTTTATTTCACTTGACTTGTTACTGGTTTCTTAAATTTTCACTCTGTCATGTTTTTAAAATAAAAAATGGCCTATCTCCTGATTGCATGAGTCAAAACACAGGATTCTGTTCATGCATATAGAACTAGATCCAGCCAGTATGGCTCATTTGTGCCTGCAAATTATGGAATATGTTACCTCCCAATATTAGAGATACCTGTATATCCAACTTAACTAACTTTAAAAGGGCAGTAAAATATCACTTTTTACATTTATAACTCCGGAAAGCCCATTGTCATATCAATCTCCTATCAAAGTTTACATATATTTTAGAAACTTTAACATTGCTTATAACTTCTGAATTACTTAAGCTAGACCATTCATATTTAATATGCAGATAGCTTGGGCAGTTGATACAAGGATACTTGAAATCAGATCAAGGTCAAGGTCACTATTTCGAAAACTTTGCCGTTTTTAACAATCTTTAACATTACTATAACTTCTGATCTACAAAGAGTAGGCAATTCAGCTTTGGTATACAGATAGCTTGGGTAAAGGCCTTTTACTTGATACAATAATACATGAAATCAAGTCAAGGTAAATGTCACTATTTGCATATTGCCGTAATTAAAAAACTTTAACATTGCTTATAGCTTCTGATTTACTTAAGCTAGACCATTCACATTTAGTATGCATATAGCTTGGTCTTTCACTTAATACAAGGATACATTAAATCAGGTCAAGCTCAAAGTCAATATTGCGAAAACTTTGCCGTTTTTAACAAACTTTAACAATGCTCTAACTTCTGAACTACAAATGCTAGGCAATTCATCTTTTGTATACAGATAACTAAAGGCCTTTCACTTGATACAAGGATACCTGAAATCAAGTCAAGGTCAAGGTCACTATTTCCAAAACTTTGCCGTAATTAACAAAACGTTAACATTGCTTATAACTTCTGAATTACTTAAGCTAGACCATTTATATTTGGTATGCAGATAGCTTGGGTAAAGGCCTTTCACTTGATACAAGGATACATGCAATCATGTCAAGGTCACTAATTCAAAAACTTTGCCGTTTTTAACAAACTTTAACATTGCTATAACTGCTGACCTACAAATGCTAGGCAATTCATCTTTGGTATACAGATGGCTTTGGTAAAGACATATTAGTTGATATAAAGATATTTGAAATTATGTCAAAGTCAAGGTCACTTTTTTGACAAGGTGTCCATCATTGAAAAACTTCAACATTTTATCTTAACTTCTGAACCACAAATGCTAGACAATTCATATATGGTATGGAGATAGTTTTGGAGAAAGCCTTTCAGTTGATACAAGGATAAATAAAATTGGGTCAAGGTCACTGTTTTGAAATTTTTACTGATTTTAACATTTTTTTACATTTTTCTATAACTTCTGATCGACGAACGCTTGGCAATTCACCTTTGGTATTTAGATAGCTTTGGTAAGGACCTTACAGATGACATAAAGATACCTGAAAGCAGGTCCAGGTCAAGGGCACTATTTTGAAAACTTGGCTGCCATAAAATTTGTAATAACTTCTGTACTACATATGCTTGACAATTCACATATGCTATGCAGATAGCTTTTGTGAAGGCCTTTCACTTGATACAAGGATACATGCAATCAGGTCATTGTCAATATTTCGAAAACCTTGCCGTTTTTAACAAACTTTAACATTGCTATAACTTCTGAACTACAAATGCTAGGCAATTCATCTTTGGTATACGGATGGCTTTAGTAAAGGCCTTTCAGTTGGTATCAAAATATTTGAAATTAGGTTAAGGTCACTATTTTGACAAGTTGGCCATCATTGAAAAACTTCAGCATTTTGTCTCAACTTCTGAACCACATATGCTACACAATTCATAATTATATGGTATGGAGAAAGCTTTGGTGAACGCCTTTCAGTTAATATAAGGATACATGGAATTGGGTCAAGGTCACTATTTTGAAAACTTGGCTGTTTTAAAAAAAATTGACTTCTGACCTACAAATGCTAGGCAATTCATCTTTGGTATTCAGATTGCTTTGGTAAAGGTCATTCAGTTAATATAAAGATATTTGAAATTATGTCAAAGTCAACGTCATTATTTTGAAAAGTTGGTCATCATTGAAAAACTTCAATATTTTATCTTAACTTCTGAACCACAAATGCTAGACAATTCATATATGGTATGAAGATAGCTTTGCTAAACGCCTTTCAGTTGGTACAAGGATAAATGAAATTGGGTCAAGGTCACTGTTTTGAAAATTTGACTGTTTTTAACAAACTTCTGATCCACGAACGCTAGGCAATTCACCTTTGGTATTTAGATAGCTTTGGTAAGGACCTTACAGATGTCATACAGATACCTGAAAGCAGGTCAAGGTCAGTGTTACTATTTTAAAATATTGGCTGTCATTTAAAAAAAATATAACTTCTGAACTACATATGCTAGACAATTTATATTTGGTATGCAGATAGCTTCCTCCATCTGTAACTATTTGACGTCGTGAAATAACTGAAACTGTTTTTTAAAGCGACGTAAAAACCTATATCAATAAAAAGTCATTAGGTAAACTGTTAACACAAATAAATCCATCTTCAATGCGGTTTCCGCATTTTTTGCTTGTATTGTTATATTTTTAAAATATACTATGTATGTGTTTTTAATTATTGTCTTGTTGCTCGATAGTGAAATAAATCTATCTACATTGTAATTATCTATCCACTTGTTAAACCGATGCACGTGCTTATTAAACTTTCACACATGTTCAATGAATACATTTTCATGCTCAACACACATGCGTATATGCTCAAGGACCGCATGTATATGCTGACCACATGATGTATGCTAAACTATACTACGCACGTGCGTGTTTAGTGCACAAACGTTCATTCTAAACTCTATCGATGAGCATGCACAAAGCACAAACATACACGTTAGGGCCCAGTCCCACTAGGCCTTACGACCCCAGTGCGAATTCCCACTAGGCCTATGACCACATATGACCTGTTTACGATTTCTAGCGACCTCTGGTCGCCGATACTCGTACGAAGGTCGCATGACAAGTCGCTGATAATCGCTGATGGTCTTAAGTAATCGTTGATAATCGTTTCCAGTCGTGCGACCAATTTCAGTCGTAGAGAGGTTGTTGATCATGCACAACAACCTCCTTACGACCGAACTGGTCGCCGGTATTCTTTAAGATGTAACCTTAGAGGGTTTAGGTAATAATGCGATCGTAGTACGAAGGTCTCCGATAATCTTTAACTGGTCGTTGGTGATCTTCCCTACAGTCGTACGACTATCAGCGACCTTTCTACAATAACCTACGACTGTCGTGCAATTACCAGCGACTGCCTAAAGATAATCCGCGACTAGGCATAGATCACGAGACCACACAACAGGTCGGAAATGATTGTGGAACCTTCGTACGAATATCGTACGAATACCAGTGACTTGACACACGATCGTCAACAATCTGTCTTAAGGTGGTCGCAGATGCATCGCTAATGTAACTGCGAATTCTTTTTGGAATTTAGTCGCCGACAACCGCAGACGATCGGCGGTTTCAGAGGTCTCAGAGGTCGCCAGTGGTCTTTAACGATCGCAAGCGCTAGTGGGACTGTAGCCTTACACTTCACATGTACTTGTTCTTAAAGACAAGTGGTAGCTCAATGCAGGATGAATGTTATGCAAAATGGTCATGCAGGAGCTACTCGCATTACTTTCAGCCTGTATTAAGTAAACGCCTTTAAAGAATATGTGTTTACTCATACAGTGGTCATATTAGTATTACAAGAGCAATACTACATAATAATTGCATCATATAACATTACAGGGATATCAAAGCATCATTAGACGGCTATCACACTCGTATGTGATCGAGGGCTACATGAAAATGAGACGTTAACAGAACCGAATATGATCGAGGGCTATAGGAATCAAAGCGTTGTAGACGCTGTAGTATTCTTTGCATGTCATCAATCTGATATCGAATAAGTTCGCTTTGGCATGGAATTGCGTATCTATAAGGGAAGGGATACACACTCTATCCAATTGATGATACAGTTGCAGCTGACACTTCAGCCGTTTCCCACTACATGTATGCGTATTATCACACTGACCACTCGCAGTTATGGGTGCGATTACCTAATCGCTTTCACAATGTCATCAGACGTGCGCTTCATTATTCATTAAGTATTTACAGTCACATGTTATGATCACGTGATTATTAACGTGACTGATATTTGTTTATCCGTGCGCCCTTCTTACACATTGCTATATTGTGTGGATTTCGTTGTACATACTAAGCCGAAGCTTATGTTATAAAGCATGTTCATGCCAGATATATATAGTATACCACGATTGGTTCCCGATGTCATGTTATTAAACACCTTTTGTATCGATCGAATTGCACTATACTGCCAGGTCGGCGAGGGTACCATGGGTAATGCCCCTATTCCACACAGACCACAAATCCCACGAATCGCCGCGAATTGACAAATTTTAGGAGTCGTAGTTGAATCGTAATCAGTTCGTGCAGTTCTTAACTGATTCGTACATATTCGTAATCAGTTCTTTCAATTCTTGAGCAATCGGGAATTCGTGACAAAAGTTTTGAGCTGTTCAAAATTCTGGCCACGAACTCCCGATTCCAAAGATCGTAGCTAATTCGTAACAAAATCGTAGTGCTTTCTTAGGAATCGTAATTGAATCGTTATTGATTCGTAGGCATTCGTAGATATTCTCAACTCATTAACTCTTAACTCTTCACTTAATTCGTAGTACTTTCTTGGGAATCGTAATGGAATCTTCCACCCTCATCTCCTGCATCAATCTGTTGTATTAGTGACCGTATTCTAGCCTTCTAGCTGGTTTCAGTCACGGTCTAACCGATCGCCTTGGGGCTCTGTTACAACCACTTTTGCAATAATAACCAGAATTGCAATAAATTTATTGCGAAACTGGTTGGGATGTAAAATGGGTCCAACTTCGTATTGCAATTACTTGACAACCACTTTTGCAATAAAAACCAGAATTGCAATAAATTTTTCTAGATTTAAGAATTAGGTTACCGTTGCATTTCGGGTAGTTGCTAGTAGTTGCAAACAACTTTACATGACATGCCCGGACGAAAACAAAGCCCAAATGGGCTTATCAGTAAATTAGGAAAACAACCATTTATCAGTGTTTTCTCTTTTTAAACACTGGATGGGTTGATAGAATAGTCAATTATATGATTGTTTGTTTCGAAAGTTGTTGAACTTTACTTTTTAAAGCTAATTCGGATAATATGGAAGCCTAATGGGCTTATCTGACAACCATGAACTTGCCAAAAACTACCTGTTCTGAACTTAATATATAATTGAAATTTGACAGTAATGATAACAATGAAGACCAATTTGCCATAGTCTACTTGATCAGACACCTTTTTAAGAATTACAAAATGTTTATTGCGAAACTGGTTGAGATGTAAAAAGTGTCTAAATTCGTATTGCAAATACTTGACAACCACTTTTGCAATAAAAACCAGAATTGCAATAAACTTTTCTACATTGGAGAAATGAGTTATTCATGTATCGGCGGCAGTTGTTAACAGACGCGAACATCTCAAATGGACACATCGCAATGCCAACAAAGCCTAAATGGGCTTATCAGCACATTATGAAACCAACCTTATATCGTCTCTTTCTGTTTGAACATTGGGGATTGACAGCGTAGTCCCAACCACTTTTGCAATAAATTTATTGCGAAACTGGTTGGGATGTAAAATGGGTCCAAATTCGTATTGCAATTACTTGACAACCAGTTTTGCAATAAAAACCAGAATTGCAATAAACTTTTCTGGATGAAAGAAATGAAGTTACTGTTGCATTTCGGGTAGTTGCTAATAGTTGCAAACATCTTAATAGGACATACCCGGATGCAAACAAAGCCCAAATGGGCATATCAGTAAATTAGAAAACCACTCATTTATCAGTGTTTTCTCTGTTTGAACGCCGGCTGGATTGATAAATTAGTCGATTATAGGATTATTTGTTTCGAAGGTAGTTGCAAACATCTTTTTAAAGCTAATTCGGATAATATGGAAGCCCAATAGGCTTATCAGTCATCTATGACATTGGCCAAAAACTACCTGTTCTGAACTTACATGTTCGTAAAATTGACAGGAATGATAACAATGAAGACGAGTTTGCCATAGTCTGCTAGATCAGACACCTTTTCAAGAATTACAAAATGTTTATTGCGAAACTGGTCGGGATGTAAAAAGTGACATAATTTGTATTGCAATTGTTCGACAACCAGTTTCGCAATAAAACCCAGAATTGCAATAAACTTTTCTACATTGGAGAAATCAGTTATTCATGCTTTGGCGGCAGTTTTAAACAGATGGGAACATCTCAAATGGACACATCCAAATTCCAACAAAGCCTAAATGGGCTTATCAGCACATTATGAAACCAACTTTATATCGTCTGTTTCTGTTTGAACATTGGTGATTGACAGCGTAGTCCCAACCACTTTTGCAATAAATTTATTGCGAAACTGGCTGGGATGTAAAATGGGTCCAAATTCGTATTGCAATTACTTGACAACCACTTTTGCAATAAAAACCAGAATTGCAATAAACTTTTCTACATTGGAGAAATGAGTTATTCATGTATCGGCGGCAGTTGTTAACAGACGCGAACATCTCAAATGGACACATCGCAATGCCAACAAAGCCTAAATGGGCTTATCAGCACATTATGAAACCAACCTTATATCGTCCGTTTCTGTTTGAACATTGGGGATTGACAGCATAGTCCCAACCACTTTTGCAATAAATTTATTGCGAAACTGGTTGGGATGTAAAATGGGTCCAAATTCGTATTGCAATTACTTGACAACCAGTTTTGCAATAAAAACCAGAATTGCAATAAACTTTTTCTGGATGAAACAAAGAAGTGATTGTTGCATTTTGGGTAGTTGCTAATAGTTGCAAACATCTTAATAGGACATACTCGGATGGAATTAAAGCCCAAATGGGCTTATCAGTAAACTAGAAAACCAATCATTTATCAGTGTTTTCTCTGTTTGAACATCAGCTGGATTCATAAATTAGTCGATTATAGGATTATTTGTTTCAAAGGTAGTTGCAAACATCTTTTTAAAGCTAATTCGGATAATATGGAAGCCTAATAGCCTTATCAGTCATCTATGACATTGGCCCAAAACTACCTGTTCTGAACTTACATGTTCGAAAATGGACAGGAATGATAACAATGTAGACGAGTTTGCCATAGTCTGCAAGATCAGACCCCTTTTCAAGAATTACAAAATGTTTATTGCGAAACTGGTTGGGATGTAAAAAGTGACATAATTTGTATTGCAATTATTTGACAACCAGTTTCGCAATAAAAACCAGAATTGCAATAAACTTTTCTACATTGGAGAAATGAGTTATTCATGTATCGGCGGCAGTTGTAAACAGGTGGGAACATCTCAAATGGACACATCCAAATGCCACCGAATCCTAAATGGGCTTATCAGCACATTATGAAACCAACCTTATATCGTCTGTTTCTGTTTAACATTTGGGATTGACAGCGTAGTCCCAACCACTTTTGCAATAAATTTATTGCGAAACTGGTTGGGATGTAAAAAGTGACATAATTTGTATTGCAATTGTTCGACAACCAGTTTCGCAATAAAACCCAGAATTGCAATAAACTTTTCTACATTGGAGAAATCAGTTATTCATGCTTTGGCGGCAGTTTTAAACAGGTGGGAACATCTCAAATGGACACATCCAAATTCCAACAAAGCCTAAATGGGCTTATCAGCACATTATGAAACCAACTTTATATCGTCTGTTTCTGTTTGAACATTGGTGATTGACAGCGTAGTCCCAACCACTTTTGCAATAAATTTATTGCGAAACTGTTTGGGATGTAAAATGGGTCCAAATTCGTATTGCAATTACTTGACAACCACTTTTGCAATAAAAACCAGAATTGCAATAAACTTTTCTACATTGGATAAATGAGTTATTCATGTATCTGCGGCAGTTGTTAACAGACGCGAACATCTCAAATGGACACATCGCGATGCCAACAAAGCCTAAATGGGCTTATCAGCACATTATGAAACCAACCTTATATCGTCTCTTTCTGTTTGAACATTGGGGATTGACAGCGTAGTCCCAACCACTTCTGCAATAAATTTATTGCAAAACTGGTTGGGATGTAAAATGGGTCCAAATTCGTATTGCAATTACTTGACAACCACTTTTGCAATAAAAACCAGAATTGCAATAAACTTTTCTACATTGGAGAAATGAGTTATTCATGTATCGGCGGCAGTTGTTAACAGACGCGAACATCTCAAATGGACACATCGCAATGCCAACAAAGCCTAAATGGGCTTATCAGCACATTATGAAACCAACCTTATATCGACTCTTTCTGTTTGAACATTGGGGATTGACAGCGTAGTCCCAACCACTTTTGCAATAAATTTATTGCGAAACTGGTTGGGATGTAAAATGGGTCCAAATTCGTATTGCAATTACTTGACAACCACTTTTGCAATAAAAACCAGAATTGCAATAAACTTTTTCTGGATGAAACAAAGAAGTGATTGTTGTATTTTGGGTAGTTGCTAATAGTTGCAAACATCTTAATAGGACATACTCGGATGGAATTAAAGCCCAAATGGGCTTATCAGTAAACTAGAAAACCAATCATTTATCAGTGTTTTCTCTGTTTGAACATCGGCTGGATTCATAAATTAGTCGATTATAGGATTATTTGTTTCAAAGGTAGTTGCAAACATCTTTTTAAAGCTAATTCGGATAATATGGAAGCCTAATAGCCTTATCAGTCATTGATGGCTGATGAGCCTATTAGGCTTCCATATTATCCGAATTAGCTTTAAAAAGATGTTTGCTACTACCTTCGAAACAAACAATCCTATATTCGACTACTTTATCAATCCTGTCGGTGTTCAAACAGAGAAAACACTGATAAATGATTGGTTTTCTTATTTACTGGTAAGCCCATTTGAGCTTTGATTTCATCCGGGTATGTCCTATTAAGATGTTTGCAACTATTAGCAACTACCCAAAATGCACCGGTAAATGATTTCTTATACCTAGAAAAGTTTATTGCAATTCTGGTTTTTATTGCAAAACTGGTTGTCAAGTAATTGCAATACGAATTTAGACACGTTTTACATCTCAACCAGTTTCGCAATAAATTTATTGCAAAAGTGGTTGGGACTACGCTGTCAATCCCCAATGTTCAAACAGAAAGAGACGATATAAGGTTGGTTTCATAATGTGCTGATAAGCCCATTTAGGCTTTGTTGGCATTTGGGTGTGTCCATTTGAGATGTTCGCCTATGTTTACAACTGTTGCCAAAGCACGAATAACTCATTTCTCCAATGAAGAAAAGTTTATTGCAATTCTGGGTTTTATTGCGAAACTGGTTGTCGAACAATTGCAATACAAATTATGTAACTTTTTACATCCCAACCAGTTTCGCAATAAACATTTTGTAATTCTTGAAAAGGTGTCTGATCTAGCAGACTATGGCAAACTCGTCTTCATTGTTATTATTCCTGTCAAATTTCGAACATGTAAGTTCAGAACAGGTACTTTTTGGCCAATGTCATAGATGACTGATAAGCCGATTAGACTTCCACATTATCCGAATTAGCTTTAAAAAGATGTTTGCAACTACCTTTGAAACAAATAATCCTATAATCGACTAATTTATCAATCCAGCCGATGTTCAAACAGAGAAAACACTGATAAATGATTGGTTTTCTAGTTTATTGATAAGCCCATTTGGGCTTTAATTGCATCCGGGTATGTCCTATTAAGATGTTTGCAACCATTAGCGACTACCCGAAATGCAACAGTCACTTCTTTGTTTCATCCAGAAAACGTTTATTGCAATTCTGGTTTTTATTGCAAAACTGGTTGTCAAGTAATTGCAATACGAATTTGGACCCATTTTACATCCCAACCAGTTTTGCAATAAATTTATTGCAAAAGTGGTTGGGACTACGCTGTCAATCCCCAATGTTCAAACAGAAAGAGACGATATAAGGTTGGTTTCATAATGTGCTGATAAGTCCATTTAGGCTTTGTTGGCATTGCGATGTGTCCATTTGAGATGTTCGCGTCTGTTAACAACTGCCGCCGATACATGAATAACTCATTTCTCCAATGTAGAAAAGTTTATTGCAATTCTGGTTTTTATTGCAAAAGTGGTTGTCAAGTAATTGCAATACGAATTTGGACCCATTTTACATCCCAACCAGTTTTGCAATAAATTTATTGCAAAAGTGGTTGGGACTACGCTGTCAATCCCCAATGTTCAAACAGAAAGAGACGATATAAGGTTGGTTTCATAATGTGCTGATAAGCCCATTTAGGCTTTGTTGGCATTGCGATGTGTCCATTTGAGATGTTCGCGTCTGTTAACAACTGCCGCCGATACATGAATAACTCATTTATCCAATGTAGAAAAGTTTATTGCAATTCTGGTTTTTATTGCAAAAGTGGTTGTCAAGTAATTGCAATACGAATTTGGACCCATTTTACATCCCAACCAGTTTCGCAATAAATTTATTGCAAAAGTGGTTGGGACTACGCTGTCAATCACCAATGTTCAAACAGAAACAGACGATATAAAGTTGGTTTCATAATGTGCTGATAAGCCCATTTAGGCTTTGTTGGAATTTGGATGTGTCCATTTGAGATGTTCCCATCTGTTTAAAACTGCCGCCAAAGCATGAATAACTGATTTCTCCAATGTAGAAAAGTTTATTGCAATTCTGGGTTTTATTGCGAAACTGGTTGTCGAACAATTGCAATACAAATTATGTCACTTTTTACATCCCAACCAGTTTCGCAATAAACATTTTGTAATTCTTGAAAAGGTGTCTGATCTAGCAGACTATGGCAAACTCGTCTTCACTGTTATCATTCCTGTCAATTTTACGAACATGTAAGTTCAGAACAGGTAGTTTTTGGCCACTGTCATAGATGACTGATAAGCCTATTGGGCTTCCATATTATCCGAATTAGCTTTAAAAAGATGTTTGCAACTACCTTTGAAACAAATAATCCTATAATCGACTAATTTATCAATCCAGCCGGCGTTCAAACAGAGAAAACACTGATAAATGAGTGGTTTTCTAATTTACTGATATGCCCATTTGGGCTTTGTTTGCATCCGGGTATGTCCTATTAAGATGTTTGCAACTATTAGCAACTACCCGAAATGCAACAGTAACTTATTTCTTTCATCCAGAAAAGTTTATTGCAATTCTGGTTTTTATTGCAAAACTGGTTGTCAAGTAATTTGCAATACGAATTTGGACCCATTTTACATCCCAACCAGTTTCGCAATAAATTTATTGCAAAAGTGGTTGGGACTACGCTGTCAATCCCCAATGTTCAAACAGAAAGAGACGATATAAGGTTGGTTTCATAATGTGCTGATAAGCCCATTTAGGCTTTGTTGGCATTGCGATGTGTCCATTTGAGATGTTCGCGTCTGTTAACAACTGCCGCCGATACATGAATAACTCATTTCTCCAATGTAGAAAAGTTTATTGCAATTCTGGTTTTTATTGCAAAAGTGGTTGTCAAGTATTTGCAATACGAATTTAGACACTTTTTACATCTCAACCAGTTTCGCAATAAACATTTTGTAATTCTTGAAAAGGTGTCTGATCTAGTAGACTATGGCAAATTGGTCTTCATTGTTATCATTACTGTCAAATTTCAATTATATATTAAGTTCAGAACAGGTAGTTTTTGGCAAGTTCATGGTTGACAGATAAGTCCATTAGGCTTCCATATTATCCGAATTAGCTTTAAAAAGTAAAGTTCAACAACTTTCGAAACAAACAATCATATAATTGACTATTCTATCAACCCATCCAGTGTTTAAAAAGAGAAAACACTGATAAATGGTTGTTTTCCTAATTTACTGATAATCCCACGAATATTGGTAACACTGTCGTACCTGTATCGTAGTTAAATCATAGAACGTCACAAATTTTCCAGAACATTTACAACATTCCACGAATCCTCACGAATCATAAAATTTATCAAATCTGGGCGATTCGTTGGATTTGTTGTCTGTGTGGAATATGGGTATTAGGCTGTGGAACGCCACCTTTTTATTCTATTGCTACGCAAAGATTACAAAAATGAGGCTTGATCAGACCCAACTGTGATTTAGACTTAGAAAGGAAAGCGAGACAGTCTCACACACAAATGTGATAGAGGACTTCCAAGAAGGTCATGCTCTTAGCATTGTAAAAAATATACAACTCTTTAATGTATACACCGCACGTTAACCTATGATACGTCGAGAACGAATTTGTAATTACAATAGAACCTGTCTTAAGCGACCTTATAATGATTGGACATAGGAATCTCAAAAAGTAGTCGACTGCTTAATGTGGGCAAGAGTAATGCAGAAAGCTCCTATAGGAGCTTTCTGTATTACTTTTGACCTGCATTAAGCAACCTTAGAGACCCATGATTAAAGCTCTTTTTAATCGTCACTTACAACAGGTTCTACTGTATTTTATATCCAGATGAGACACATGGAACCTTTTCGTCTCATGGAGATCTACATTGGTTGATACTCCGTTTGCCTATTTTCCAGATATCTACAATGTATCCTTAATAACAAACACATTTAGCAACGGATAATCCAACTATTAGCTAATTAATCTCTACTGGACTTGTATGTGCAAACAACACTAATCCAGTCTAGATACCGAGTACGTGAACAGGATACAAACTGTGTGCTACTCGATCAATACAGATCAAAGAAGATATTAGGTGTTTTGACTAGTGGCAGCTTAATCAAGGATGAAGGTCATGCAGAAATCCTCCAAGGGAGCTTTTGTATGACTTTCATCCTACATTAATCCACTGACTGTCTTACAGACCGGCATTTATACTAATTCGAACGTGCGGTGTTTAGAACAATCAACTGTGTGTAAACAATTTGAATGAATTTGAAATAAGTTAAAACTGCAACAAAACAGAACAATGCATGTTGCTGTCGACTTTCGTGTGTATCGCCTGTTTATCTGTTACTGTATATTACAGCAGTAGGGGTATTACAGCGATGTACTTTGGCCCAGTATTCTGTTGTATATAACAGTAGTAGGGGTGTTACAGCGATGTAAATTCGCTCAGTATTCTGCTGTATATTACAGCAGTAGGGGTGTTACAGCGATGTAAATTGGCTCAGTATTCTGCTGTATATTACAGCAGTAGGGGTGTTACAGCGATGTAAATTGGCTCAGTATTCTGCTGTATATTACAGCAGTAGGGGTGTTACAGCGATGTAAATTGGCTCAGTATTCTGCTGTATATTACAGCAGTAGGGGTGTTACAGCGATGTACTTGGCCCAGTATTCTGTTGTATATTACAGCAGTAGGGGTGTTACAGCGATGTAAATTGGCTCAGTATTCTGCTGTATATTACAGCAGTAGGGGTGTTACAGCGATATAAATTGGCTCAGTATTCTGCTGTATATTACAGCAGTAGGGGTGTTACAGCGATGTAAATTCGCTCAGTATTCTGCTGGCTGCTTTCTACTGTATATGATAGCTGTAGGAGTGTTACAACGATGTACATTTGCTTAGTATGGGAAAGGTTAACTAAGAACATATATCAATCTTGTCTAGAGGTCGACCCAATCAGACATTTCTGCGGTGCTCTCTAAACTGTAAGACAAATAAATCATACACAGACATTTCGGGGAATATTCAAAACAAGCCATAAAGGCAAGATGCCATAACGAGTGATTTATCCCATGTCTGCGGCGTTCATCGATGAGCATTCCGTTATATTGTATGAATAGGGCCGCGAAAATTGTCTTGATATACTCATAATACTGACAAAAGATCCACATAATTGGCTCGGCTAGTTCTGTTGCAAGGCTTTGAGTCGCACAGAGACGTAGCACGCAATAACATTTACATAATTCCTGTCTGTACTGTATGGGTCCTGGCTGCTTAATAAATATTGACTGCGTTTACAATTTATGTCCATGTATTTTGTCCGTCCGTATCTAGAGAAATAACTATTTTTACAATTGAAGGCACAATGATACATTCCTATAAGAATACAACTTCACATGTATTTGATTTATTACACAGAACATCCAATGGATCCTCGGTAATAATTTGACCCATGGCTAAAGATTTAGTCCTGCTCTCGCCACAACAATAATTTGATCCATGGCTAAATAATTAGTCTTGGCCTCGCACGCAGTCATTTTTGTCAATGAAAACCCCTTTAGGGTAATTTTAATACACCAGAAGTCAGTCTTATCAACATTGTAAGATTGAAATCATAATTCATGTCGCATGGACGTTAGTCTTAACCTTTTCCTCCATAAATACACCTTCCTATGCGTTCGCAAACAGAGGAGACCCAGATCATGTTAGACCTGTCTTTGATTTGCCGTTGTATCAATATGCCAAATGTTAACCCTGGAAGTGCAGCTGGGCTCTATGAAGTTATTCGTCAAACTAAATGTTAACTAGTGCCAAATATTATAACTGTTGCTTCCACCGGACTGGGTTCGACACAGACTTTCCATATACAACGTCAATTTCCTAAGCAGTTGTTTTCATTCCTAATGTGTTCGGTAAAAGACAACTTCAGTAATCCTTATATATTTCAATATTTTGGCAAATTAGTTGTAAATACTGACCCAGGACAAACGTCTGTACTCACTGTATTTTGTAAATCTTTGGCAAATTGGTTGTAAATACTGACCCAGGACAAACGTCTGTACTCACTGTATTTTGTAAATCTTTGGGAATGTGTTGTATATACTGACCCAGGACAAACGTCTGTACTCACTGTATTTTGTAAATCTTTGGGAATTGGTTGTAAATACTGACCCAGGACACACGTCTGTACTCACTGTATTTTGTAAATCTTTGGGAATTTGTTGTAGATATTGACCCAGGTCAACATTCCGTAATCAAAACGTATTACAATACTTTGGCAACTTTGTTGTGAATATTGACCCTGACACTTCCGTATTATATTCTATACATTTTTGGCAAATCCATTGTAAAGATGGACCCAGATTAACTTCCGTAATCATTATATATTATAGCACTTTGGCAAAAATTAATTGTTACTAGTGACCCAAGTCAAACGTCCGTTATCATTAATATAGTTTAGTACTTTGGTAAACTCATTGTTACTATTGATCCAAGTCAAACTTCCGTAATCATTATATATTTTAGCACGTTGGCAAATTCGTTGCTACCATTGACTCAAGTCAAACTTCCGCAATCATTATATAGTATAGCACTTTGGCAAATTCATTTTAACTATTGTCCAAAGTCAAACTTCCGCAATCATTATTTAGTTTTACACGTTGGCAAATTGTTGTAAATATTGATCGTGGATACGGTTGCAGAACCATTATATATTCTATTACCCTTATACAATTTCTGAAGGGAGGTGATCCCCCGAGAGCAAAAATTGCAACACAAAAAGAGAAAATTGCAGACTCGGTTTTATTGAGTCTGTTCATGAACAGTAATTGAAAAGTGCAACACTGCTCACGCCCCCTAGCAACGGCTTAAGCGTTGTATTCAATTTTCAGAACAAGAAGTACTGAAACTCATGATCTCGAAGGATCAGAAGGTATAACAATACTGAGAATGAAGTATGGGGCGACGTTTTCACAAGCACTTAACACCTGCTGTTGTGAAGATTATAAATTCTGAAGTTCGATGTAAATAATGACCCAGACAATACATCCATTAATCAGTATATAAAAAATTATAATAGCACTCTAGCAATGACGCTGTAAATATAAACCTAGGACAAAGTTTCGTAATCATTATACATTATGATACTTTGACAAATCGTTGTAAATATTGACCTTTATAATTTATAAAGATCTGCAGAGTTCGTTTTAAATATTGCCCCAGGATAAATTTCCGTAAAATTATATTTTATAGCACTCTTGCAAATCGCTGAAAATATTGACCTAAGATAAACTTCATTATATTTTATAAACCCTTGCCAAGTTCGTTGTGAATATTAACCAAATACTAATACGATAATAAGTATATATTATAACACTTTGTCAAATGCCTTGTAAAATATTGGCTTAGGAAATATTTCAATAATCATCGTATATTAGATACATTTTACGACTTCGATAATAAGTATATCTTATATATACATTTGGCAAGTTCGATAATAAGTATTTATTATATACCTTTGGCAAATTCGTTGTAAATATTGATCCAAGACAAACTTCCATAATTGGAGAGGGGTACGTTTATTTATACTGTTTATATTTGAGGGTGGAGATAGAATAGGGTGAGGCTGGGCGCCCTAAACCGGTTAAAAGCCACAGTAGTTACAGTGACACTTGTCACCGACTGTTCAAAGGCAGTACTTCCAACTTCCCCTATTTTTGTTTGTTATGTCTCTGTACATCTCTTATTTCTTTTTGATAGGCATGTACATTTACTATTCTTGTTTTTCAAGGTGTTGTTCGGGCGACTGTATGTTTTGTATGTGTTTTTCCTGCCTGACTGATACATATACTTCCATAATCAGCATATATATTATAACTCTGGCAATTCGTTGTTAACATTGACCCAGACCCATTTGTCTTAGCCCTTATCATAACACACGTATCTTAATCAGTTACTCAATGAATGTTCATGTAAGAAACACTTTCATCATGAATATTGATTAGATTATTTTTCGAACACGTGAAATTTCGGCAATAGCAGAAACTATGACTCTGTATTATTTCATAAGCAAACAGAGCGTCCCTGATCAGGCGGATCCTACATTAACCGTCTGATCTGGGTATATTCCTATGGAGTAAATTGTTAATGCATTTACCTGGTAGAGACGCTTAGATAGATACATAGATAGATAGATAGATTCTGATGTCCTGCTTTATGCAAGAAGTAATAACGTTAATATTATAAATAAACTGATTTTGTGTGTTAGCATATGAATAAGGGATTTTTTAACCTACCAATGCAAAGAGCCAGATCTATATTATTCAATACACAAACATTGTAGACCCTGACCAGACGACTCGAAAAGGAACCCACCGGTCTCATATGGGTCTATACGCAAATGTGTTAAAAGGCGTTTAAAAGTATGAGGTAAAGAATTAACGCCGATTTACAGTCGATTAGCTGAATAGAAGCTTTCGAAAATGATTGACTGAGTGTCAACCGATTGGAAGAGTTGTTTACACGCGTTCGTATAGGGTAAATAGTCTCCTAGAACGCTAGGGTTGAACTCATGACGGCATCTGCAAACAGGGTGACCCCCGGGGGAGCACCGCTGACTTTGTTGTCTCATTTTTTATCCAGACGATCTGACAAATTTGTCATGGATTGAACAGAAACTGGGAATAAATACTTTGAACGTAATGCAAGAAACATGACAGTGTTCTTTCGAAATTTAATCAGCTAAGAGTTAACTATTTCGATGCCAAATTGTGTCGTGTGCAAACTTAGTCGTCTGCTACAGTTTACATTTGTTTTCAATTTTTCTTCATTTTTGTTTAAAAACAGTCACAGTAACAAACAGTTTGGGTCCTGATGAGACGTCGAGTTACTCGGCGTCTCATCTAGATCCCAATCGTTTGCATAGATACTCACAGATGCGACATTGGCAGTGAAAGAGTAAAGCTAAACGCATTTCCGACGTTCTGTGTATCATGCAAACTAACACTTTGTTATCATTGGTGTAAAACGTATGGACACACGTAGCACGTAGGCTGCTGTGGGCGAATGTGTGAAAACCTTTTGTAAATAAATTAGATTCATATGAGATGCCAAACTACGAGTAATTCTGCGTGTGACCGGAATCCAAACACTTTAACTCTCTGGTGTTTAAACCTTTTCTCCATAAATAAACCTTTAATCGCCATTTGCAAACAGAGTAGATCCAGACCAGATGGTTCCTGTAGAATCAGTCTGATCAGGGTCTGCTTTGTTCACTAATGCAATTGAATTGATATGGTCTAGTTTCTGTTATGGTTATACCTTCCTGTGATCACATTGCCATCATGATTAATCAAAATTATATTCATAATGTCATTATTTCTTACATGAATAATTATGGAGTAAAGGGTTAAAGACAATGATAAATCAAATATGAAAGCAGAACCAGACAATTCCTGTAGAGATTTTACACTGCAGGCTAAACGATAAAAACAGGAACTATCTATCAGGTGAGACCAGTGTTGCATTAACCCTTTCCCTCTTCTGTATTTATTCCAATTTGCAATACCTACTGAATATTCATGCCAAAAATAGTTATAATGTTATAATGAAATATGGAAGGTGGAACATTGTAGCCATTTTAGAAAGTAAAGAAACATATCTTTCAAATTCAACTAGCAAACATAGTAGACCCTGATCAGACGGCTCCTATAGCAGCTGTCTGATCTGGGTCTACTCTGTTTGCAACTGCGTAAAAACACGTTTATATGAAGGAAAGGGTTAACACATTATTAGCTCACCAGAGCACAAAGTGCTCAGGGTGAGCTTTTGTGATCGCCTGATGTCCGTCGTCCGTCGGCGTGCGTCGTGCGTCGTTCGTCGTTCGTCGTCCGGCGTCAACAATTTGAACCTTTAAAAATATTCTCCTCTGAATCTACAGGGTTCTTAGCTTTCATCTTTGGCACATAGCATCACCTATAGGTCCTCTACAAAAGTTATCTAAATTATGCCCCTGGAGTTAAAATTGGCCCCGCCCTGGGGTGTGAAGTTTCTGTTTGAATAGTCCTTGGGGTCACTGGTTATATGTTCTTGTCAAAAACTATATGTCCCAGACCTTAGCTATTTGGTGTATAGATTTACTTAGCATACCTTTATGAGTTTTGTTAATATCATAGTTCTGAGGTTAAAATTGACCATGCCCTGTGTGTTATACTTTAAATAGACTTCTTCACATCAGAAACTACAGTTTAAAGGTTTCCCAGTGCACTGCGACTAGCTAGCCAGTGTGAGTGTTATGAAATCACCCTAATCACAGTGAGTAGAAATTGTGTTCAGACAAATACCACACGCTAAGTTTAGATTAAGAAAACTATGTGGATAATTCTCAAAATGCAGAAAGCTCTTAAAGTTTTTTAGCTCACCAGAGCACAAAGTGCTCAAGATGAGCTTTTGTGATCGCCTGATGCCCGTCGTCCGTCGGCGTGCGTCGTGCGTCGTTCGTCGTTCGTCGTCAACAATTTGAACCTTTAAAAATCTTCTCTGAATTTACAGGGTTCTCAGCTTTCATCTTTGACACATAGCATCACCTATAGGTCCTCTACAAAAGGTTTATAAATTATGTCCCTGGAGTCAAAATTGGCCCCGCCCTGGGGGTGTCAAGTTTTCAATAGAAACATATAGTGAAAACTTTTGAAATCTTCTCCTCTGAAACTGAAATGTTCTCAGCTTTCATATTTGGAACAAAGCATCATGTTCAGGTCCTCTACAAAAGTTATATAAATTATGCCCCTGGGGCAAAATTGGCACCGCCCCAGGGATGGCCAGTTTTCTGTAGCAGACAGCCCTTGGGGTCACTAGTTATGTATAGGAAAAATCTTCTTGTCAAAACCTACATGTCGCAGAGCTTAGATATTTGTTGTATACATTTACTTTTATTAACCTTTATGAAGTTTGTTCATATTGCCTTTATGGAGTTTGTTCATATCATATTTCTGAGGTTAAAATTGCCCTGCCCTGTGGGTTCTACTTTAAAATGGGCTTCTTCACACCAGAAACTACAGTTTAAAGGTTTCCCCTTATTCAGAAGAACCCAGTGCACTGAAACTAGCTAGCCAGTGTGAGTGTTATGTAATTTCTCAAAGCTTTTTGCATATCTATGCCCTGCATTAAGCTGCAGGTATCAATACAGAGCCTATCACTGTATCTGTAGAAAATAACCAAGCGTTCTATGCTCTTGCAATATCTTTCAGTACTGTAATGTTGTCTGCTTCAGAATTGTTGTCTGCTTGTTTAAGAATGTTCACACTGTTTTAATACATATCAATCTTGCAATTAACTCTCTTGTACAAACCACATATGAAGTTACATATGCGTCAGATCAGAATCAAAACTGTTTGCTTCTTTCAGTCAAGTCATGCTCGGCAGTGATTATGGTTGACACTGAGTTTCGGTCATCGGTTAGAAATGTTGTCTGCTGAAAATTAACACTGTCAGTGGCCCTCTTGTTTTATATAGAAACATATTGTGAAACCTTTAGAAATTTTCTCCTCTGAAACTGGAAGTTTCCCAGCTTTCATGCTTTGGTTTTCTTCACTTGAGGGTCAATAATTACTTTAATTATTACAGGTTAAAGGTTGGTTCTCAGCTGGGGAATCATGCCCCTGGGGTCAAAATTGGCACCGCCCCAGGACCGGCTAGTTTTCTACAGAAACATAGAATGAAAACTTTGAAAATCTTCTCCTCTGATTGTCTGGTGAGCGATACCAGGGCCATTCTGGCCCTCTTGTATAATGAATAGTCATGTAAGAAATGATGTCACCAAGAATACTTATTAGATAGTAGCATATGAACACTGTAGTTTTGGTTTGGTTTTGGTTTTTATTGGTTTTATGTCGTTTTAACAGTAGTTCAGTCATATAACGACGTCCAGCTAATTACAGGTGGAGGAAAACCCAAGAGGTTCTTCTGTACACAGAAGAACATCCAGGTAGAACGACCGACCTACGGCAAGCTAGCTGGAAGGCTTCCTCACATGAAAAATCCAAATGCCCAGACCGGGATTCGAACCCACAGCGGTGAGGGGCTCTGTAGTGTTGGTCATGGCATAAATTATAGAATCAGATCTACAACATGCCTCATCTACAACATGCAATAAGCAAACAGAGAGGTCTGATCTAGATCTACTCTGTGTGTACAGGTGTCAATGGGAGTCTATTTCAGGAAAAACATAAACCATTGTCTGTTCCATTGCCTTCAAAGCAAATCGGATGTCAAACAGTTTGGATTGTGCTGATGCACTGATCTCCCGGAGGTGTCTCTGGATGCAAATAATGTCCAAGTCATCTCTGACAATCTTGGAACAGAAAATGAAAACGAAGCTGCAGAAACTGTATAGGCCAACCTTAAGAATGATTTGTTTGTTGATCAGTGTAATGCAAAACAAACCGCGCAAACAATGGAAAATTAATTACACTTTAGGCTGTTGGGTAACAATTTACCCGCTCAAAGGTTGATTTGTTTCGCATGTAAAGATAAGTTATGCATTGTTTCTATAAACATACAATTTAAGTGCCGAACAGTTAAGATCGTGATGAGAGGCAGATTTAAGTGCCAAACAGTTAAGATCGTGATGAGAGGCAGATTTAAGTGCCGAACAGTTTAGATCGTGATGAGAGGCAGATTTAAGTGCCTAACAGTTAAGATCGTGATGAGAGGCAGATTTGAGCGGGAATCAAACAGATTGCAAAAGATATTAAAAATTCGTCCGCAGTAGACTGGATTATAGAAGGGGTGATGTTCCATGCAAGACATGTTTTCAACATAGCGTACAGACCAGGAAGTAAAACATGTCTTTTCTATTACCTAAAGATTCATAATTTTATATTACCTTGATTTTTGTATAAAATACTCAAGTCCGGGGACGATTACTTTTCTATCAATCATATCTTGTGGGAAAAATCAATGAACATGGTTCGTCTCGATTCTGAATTTGAATTGTCGCCATTTAGATGATTTTAGACCTTCCACATAATAGTATCAGGAAAGTAACGTAACGAAAGAGCTATATAGAGGAGCCTACCCTAATTGCCCTCCGAATTGGGGCAGACAACGTAGTCAAATAGTGCAGACCCAGATCAAATTGCTCACGAAGCAGAACACTATTTCTTACTATGTCAGTCTTAATTTAAAGTTATAAAAATTGTGCCGAATTGACTTATTCGGCTTTGCAAGGCAGTTTTGAGTGAATAGTGCGAGTTTGCGTAATAATGGTATTATACGAAAGTGGAACAAACAATAAGGCGCCGATGCCTTTCTTTATAGGATCACAAAGCAACAGATAAAGGTGCCTACCCATATAGGCATACTAACATCTTCACTTCTCCACTAAACCCTATGTTGTGACCACTCTTTAGTGCCTCGAAGAGACGATTCTAAAGAGTGGTCACAACATAGCTTTTGATGGAGAAAAATAGAAATTAATCTTGAAAATGTTTTAATGTGCGCTTCTGATCTGGCCCTCTGGCGGTAATGTTTTCTAATCCATTTTAAAATACAGTAAGACCATTCACATCCTAAAACTGAAGTAGGTATTCCTTATCGGTCTTAAAGACATGTGGTAGCTTAATACAGGGTGAAAGTCCCGCAGACACACGCTCTGGGCAGCTACCACCTGCCTTAAAGTCAGTCACAGAGTTGAATAGCTGCTGTGTCATCGGTGTAGATAAGTTATACTGTTATGTCTAAAACAATGCATATCTAACTTGAGAGAAATCTCACATATAATAGTTTTGCTTTCGGATCTAGATTAAATTTTGCCTGAAACAGAACCGTTCTCAGCAGACCCAGACCGTTCACCAATATCCCATTAGACCCAGACCGTTCACCAGTATCCCAGTAGACCCAGACTGTTAACCTATATCCCAGTAGACCCAGACCGTTCACCAATATCCCAGTAGACCCAGACCATTCACCAATATCCCAGTAGACCCAGACCGTTCACCAATATCCCATTAGACCCAGACCGTTCACCAATATCCCAGTAGACCCAGACTGTTAACCTATATCCCAGTAGACCCAGACCGTTCACCAATATCCCAGTAGACCCAGACCATTCACCAATATCCCATTAGACCCAGACCATTCACCAATATCCCATTAGACCCAGACCGTTCACCAATATCCCAGTAGACCCAGACTGTTAACCTATATCCCAGTAGACCCAGACCGTTCACCCATATCCCAGTAGACCCAGACCATTCACCAATATCCCATTAGACCCAGACCGTTCACCCATATCCCAGTAGACCCAGACCATTCACCCATATCCCATTAGACCCAGACCGTTCACCCATATCCCAGTAGACCCAGACCATTCACCAATATCCCATTAGATCCAGACCGTTCACCCATATCCCAGTAGACCCAGACCGTTTACCAATATCCCAGTAGACCCAGACTGTTCACCCATATCCCAGTAGACCCAGACTGTTAACCTATATCACAGTAGACCCAGACCGTTCACCCATATCCCATTAGACCCAGACCGTTCACCAATATCCCAGTAGACCCAGACCGTTCACCCATATCCCAGTAGACCCAGACCGTTCACCCATATCCCAGTAGACCCAGACCGTTCACCCATATCCCAGTATACCCAGACCGTTCACCTATATCCCATTAGACCCAGACCGTTCACCTATATCCCATTAGACCCAGACCGTTCACCCATATCCCATTAGACCCAGACCGTTCACCAGTATCCCAGTATACCCAGACCATTCACCAATATCCCAGTAGACCCAGACCGTTCACCAATATCCCAGTAGACCCAGACCGTTCACCCATATCCCAGTAGACCCAGACCGTTCACCCATATCCCAGTAGACCCAGACCGTTCACCCATATCCCAGTAGAACCAGACCGTTCACCCATAGAACCAGACCGCTCACCAATATCCCAGTAGACCTAGACCGTTCACCCATATCCCAGTAGACCCAGACCGTTCACCCATATCCCAGTAGACCGAGCCCGTTCACCCCATATCCCAGTAGACCCAGACCGTTCACCAATATCCCAGTAGACCCAGACTTTTAACCTATATCCCAGTAGACCCAAACCGTTCACCCATATCCCAGTAGACCCAGACCGTTCACTCATATCCTAGTAGACCCAGACTGTTCACCTATATCCCAGTAGACCCAGACCGTTCACCCATATCCCAGTAGACCCAGACCGTTAACCCTTCCCAGTAGACCCAAACCGTTCACCCATATCCCAGTAGACCCAGACCGTTCACTCATATCCTAGTAGACCCAGACTGTTCACCAATATCCCAGTAGACCAAGACCATTCACCAATATCCCAGTAGACCCAGACCATTCACCAATATCCCAGTAGACCCAGACCGTTCACCAATATCCCAGTAGACCCAGACCGGTCACCAATATCCCAGTAGACCCAGACTGTTCACCCATATCCCAGTAGACCCAGACCGTTCACCTATATCCCAGTAGACCCAGACCGTTCACCAATATCCCAGTAGACCCAGACCGTTCACCCATATCCCAGTAGAACCAGACCGTTCACCCATATCCCAGTAGACCCAGACCGTTCACTCATATCCCAGTAGACCCAGACTGTTCACCCATATCCCAGTAGACACAGAACTGCGGTTTTACCCCTCTAAATCGGAAGCTAAAATGAGTATTAACGCCAGTCTGTAAGAGAGGTGGCAGCTTAATGTAGGATGAAAGTCATGCATAACGTTCCGAAAGGATCTTTCTGCATGACTTTCATACTACATTAAACTATCACTTGTCTAAAACATTTCTTATTTATTACAATTGCGGTCTAGAGGTTGTTAACTGTACACGTTTGTGTGACGGTCGTGTTGAAGGTTAGTGTACATATCTGTTGAAGATTTAACAAAACACATCAAACTAGAAACACAAAAAAATGGGAATACGCGTGAGCCATTGGCAATTAGTACAGTACATTAACTGCATACTTTCTGCAAAAAAAAATAATCAAACAATTGCTTAACTATTACTTACTGTGGATAAAACAATTATACCTGATCGAGATTGAGTATGTTACGATTTTAACTATTTACGATTTGAATACGCTCTTGTGAAACTATCAATTAGTGAATGTCAAACAGCTTGGATCCTAATGAGACACGCACTAACTCGGTGTCCAATGTGGATACGGCCAGTTTGCAAATGGTTTACCGGGATAAGGGTACCCCCTGATTTAGTTTCACTACCTAAGGGAGGTAATCAAGTTTGATTTCGATAATTTAATTCGTTTACGCTTCTCTTTCTATTCATGTGTCAAATTGATGGAGAGAGAGAGGGGGTTATGAGGTTGACACTTATTCGGTATTGTTACATTACGTTTTAAAAAAAGTTTGATAGACATCATAAATAGACATCTAGATCAAAACAATGAAGACGCATTTAAAGTTAACCATTTACTTGATCAAGACGGATTTTAATGATTGCAAATAGAGTTCCTCCATGATTCCTCTGATCTGGGTCTACACCGTCTGCAAATACCAGAACACAGGTTCATGCATTAAAATATTAAAAAGTATGACTGTGTAAGCGGATATTTCGGTACGTAATACGGGTAATAAGTATTTCAATGACAGTTTTTTACGTTCAATAAAAACATGGCTAAATACATGCATGTATGATTGGTTTATACATTATAGTTTTGTATGAGAATAAAACCTGTTGCATTTTATGGTCATTTTTTAAAGAAACATAATTATACGTTTCCACATTTTTTTCTATTTCACATCATCTCTTGGAATAGACACAGTGAGTCACATGATAATATATATATGCAGGTAAGCAGGGTCAAATATCTGTGTAAAAATACGCAAACCATGTACTAAATATTTGTACTTTCACTGCAGGCCTGCATCTAAGTATATACAACTGACCGGCATTAAGACAGCACCTGCTTTTAAAGAATGCTATGTTAATAAATTATGTGGATGCGACATTCTACGGTGGTGTATATCTATAGTGATATCAATCTAAAGCACATTATATATAATTTTATACTGTTTATGGCTTCAATCATATTGAATGGATTCATGTACTATAAGTAAACACACACAATAAACCCTAGAGGGTTTAACAGCATTAAGAAGCACATTGTATTAGCTTTCGTTTGATATATAACAATACTATAATAAAATAACACATGTTATGTACTATTCAGATGAAAGCGCTGGATTAACATATTTTCAAAAGTGGCACTGGTTTTTGACGTTACGTCTCTCTAAAACTACCACCTAAAATAGGTAGAATTATGGGCCTTAAAGGTAGGTGGTAACTTAAGGCAGCACACAAGTTATGCAGAAATAAGTAAACCTTAAAGCACATTTAAACATTTGCACGCTTAATGACGTTCGTCTGCAGAAAACAGGATTATCTTCTGCAGTTATAATTTTCTTTTCAAAACTGCAATCAGAGTGTCAATGAGTTTGGAACCTGGTGAGATGTCGAGTTATTCTGTATCTTATCTGGATCCACACCGTGTACATAGTATAGGTAATCAAACATTTGCCAATTTAGTGCAAACGACGGAGTAAACATGAAAGACAACCTCGGTAGAATTTTTCAATCGTACTGTAAAAGTTGTCCAGCTTTGCGTGGTAACTTGTGAGTCTGCATGGCTTTTTGATTGTCACAAAATAAATAGGCAGATATTTATACGGACCGAAATATAATGTCTACCCAAAAACTGATACAAAGCAAGATTTACTTGCTCGCGAATCGTTCAGGTGTTTGAGAAACTCAAGCAACTTGGGTCATGATCAGACGCCGAGTTACTCGGCGTTTAATCTGGACCAAACTGGTTTCAACTGACGGTTAAGTCGCGATCTGCACGCTAAGAATAAAGCAATATTATATTTCAAGAAATGTTGTACACGTTTTTTCTTCTACCCCATTAAAGTAACATTAAGCAACTTGGATACGTATCTTACGCAGTTCTGCGTGTTACCGTTTTTCATATTTCCGAAATGTTTGTGAAGTATCAGTTGTACTTTCTACGATAAATAAAGCTCTGAAAGCAAACGAAATGTTGAGGCGAACGGTACGTTAAATATGTCTGAAAGAAACAATTTCTTATAGACATACAGTACCCCATGAATATCGACCAACAAAACGAGGTATCATTCTGTGTCATACTAACGCGGTAGCTTAATGTAAAATGAAAGTTATGCAGAAAGCTCCTGTAGCAGCTTTCTGCATTACTTTCGTCCTGCATTGAGCAACCACCTGCTTTTGAATACACCTCTATTTATACTTAAGTGATTGATTTAAAAGGGCACTATTGTACAATAGTTGACAACGTTTATTATACTTTATTTTCAATGTATAATGTTAAATGAATAGTTTAAGTACATATCTACTAATGCATTCCCAGAGAGAGGGGAGAGGATACAGGAGAAGTAGTAGTAGTTTCAAATGCAATGTATGTATGTATGTTGAGCATATTATGCACTACTTGTATCAGCACTATTGATATTTTTATACGGTGCATTAATTACAAAAATAATTTTATTGCTGCTGTTGTTGTTTTTATTATTGCACGATATACGCAATTCACATACCGTGAAACACTAATGCCCCTTATTTTTTCCAGCTACATAATATCTCATTTTACATTTTAGTGCAATATTCCAGAGGGACACAGATTTGAGATTATGTCTTTGTGCTGACAAAGGTTGGCTAGTACATAATCTACCGAAGTAATTATAGATCTCTAATAACGCGTATACTTTAAAGCCGATTTTCGTTAACTTTTATAAACTCGGAAAGCGAAAATTGATAACCTTTTTTAACTATTAGTGGGTCTTGTTTAGACACGATACAAAGCGGCATGATGCTATAGCGAATCTGTTTCAAAATTTGAGTGTGTTCTTGACAACGACAGAGTTAGCTCTACTTCACTCCTTGTACGCTTTCTTACAAATGCAAACAATCTGGCTCCAGATGTGACACCTGGTAACTCAACATCTCGTTAGGATCCAAACTGTTCCACGATTATTACAACCATAACTCTTTCACTGCCAATGTCGCATCTCTGATTACGTAAACAAACAGTTTGGATCCAGATGAGACGCAGGGTACCTCTGTGCCTTATCAGGGTCTACTATTTGTAACTGTGGTAATGTTTTTTAAATAAAAGGCGGGGGGATTAAATAAATGAAAAGTGTAGCAGACGACAAATGTTGCACACGAAATTATATGACAACGAAAGAGTGAACTTTTATCATTGCAACATACAAGAGCATTGTCAGGCGACACTAATTCAGCAGCCCAGTTGTGACCTGTCAAGCAGACTTTACGCTTTGTATCATAACTATGTACAGAAGCTTGTGACCTGTCAATCAGACTATACGCTTTGTATCATAACTATGTACAGAAGCTTGTGACCTGTCAAGCAGACTATACGCTTTGTATCATAACTATGTACAGAAGCTTGTGACCTGTCAATCAGACTATACGCTTTGTATCATAACTATGTACAGAAGCTTGTGACCTGTCAAGCAGACTATACGCTTTGTATCATAACTATGTACAGAAGCTTGTGAATAAATAGAAGAGCAGCAGACAACACCTCTCTGTGATGAAGTAGGACTGGAAAGATAAGAAACAAATGCACCAAGCTGACCGGGCTCATTCTCAAGTATCAGACTGTCAGATTTTGAGTATGCTCAAATCTTACCAATCAGATGTTCATCAATGAACTCAGACTGAAGCAAACATGTTTTATATCACCGAGCTTGGAAATATTGGCGATTGTCAGATTACTGGCATAAATTGTCTAAAATGGTACCTTCGAGAAATCCACAATTTTATATGAGAATGTATAACTATCTAAATTGAATATACAGATATATTATAACAATGCTTACAACTTTTATTGGCGCTAGATGGGACATGTAAAATACCACAACTTGACATACTCAATGTCAAATGGGGATAAAATTACATAATTTGCAAAACCATTCTATACACGCCCGCATATTTGCATTCGCAGTTTACCCATTGAGCAATGAATTATCCAAATTCCCATAAACTCATGCTCGGAAGTAATATAAAATATAATTGGAATGTCCTGAGAATGTGTGATATATACCAAATTTGTATGAGAAAATTATGCAAATAACCGGAATAATCAAACACAAGAAAATCATGTTTAGAAGGACTGTTTTCATTGCAAGTTTTGTAGTATATTGATACATGGATGACTTTTCATCATCATCAGACCCTCGACCCTTTCAATCGGTGAGAGAAACACGTGGACAGACGTGGTTTGTTCCAGCCATCACTATATTAAGCATTTCTGAGCAGATCGGACATTTTCCAATTTTTATATTCCTTCAGTTTGTCAGACCAGCATATTCTTTTATGACAACGCCGCCATTGACCTTCCAATGTTCCTTATAAAATTGTCTAGTACATGTATATAATTTCGCCTTGCCTAACAGTAACTGCACACTTTGATTCCCGTTTCTGTCACAGCAGGTTGTTTCTAATGGTCACACCAAATAAGAGAATGGAAACAACTATATATTGGCTGCCTTGTGTTGCAGCCTTAACTGTGCTGTTGAGCCGCATATTTCAGTAGTAGCAGAATACATTCGAATACTTTATCTTATTTACAGGAGTCATCTTTACTCGGTTTTACTCCAAAACTTGACCAACAGTTCCAGACATTCACCATTCGTGGTTATGGTGCCACTGATGTCTGCTTTCCTTTAAACCATAACTGTACACAGTATGTCTTGTTATCAGTAGCGTTAAGCTCCACATGTTAGGACAAGTGAGTGAGTGAGTGAGTGAGCTAGGACAAGCCTGTTCAGTTACAACGCATTTTACTGTAACCAACGAGTCTTAATAAAACCTGAAGATGTACATTGGTCTGCCACCACCAATCGACATGCGCTGGTCATGAATGCGTGCATACATTATCTTCTCGCGAGAAATATTGAAACGGAATCGCAACTCTAGGGCTGTGCATTTCCCGCTGGCTTTCTGCTCTCAAACCTGAACATTAGCTTTTGAGTCGGTTCATAATTATGCTGAACGTAACCTCACTTCGATGACTGATAGAGATGGTAGTACCTGAATTTTTATTTTAACAAAGCTTTTCAGTTGCCAAACAATTTACCGGGTTTCAGTGTATGCTTTAAGCACTGTTTTGCAACATTTGCGGTTGGGTTTGCTTCATACGACCATGTGCAGTGTTTTATCGTACAGTTAGTTGTAGTACTCGGTCAACATATCAAGAGCTGCAACTGTAAGCAGGATGTTGCCATCCTGATCATTGATGATGGAAGATTTGTAAATGGCTTCCTAACTGGCTATCCTCAACACTAAGGTTGTAGTAAGGTTTTCAGTGAATGATGAACAGGTCACATGAAACGTCTATGACATACCTAA
Organism: Azorinus chamasolen; assembly: GCA_963576725.1. Classification (NCBI taxonomy): domain Eukaryota; kingdom Metazoa; phylum Mollusca; class Bivalvia; order Cardiida; family Solecurtidae; genus Azorinus; species Azorinus chamasolen. Next base: position 73,289,906 of record OY755239.1, on the reverse strand, counting down.
GTCAGACAAGACTTTCTCTATACGTCTTCCATTGCGTTAGACTATATATACTATTCTCACAATGACCACGAAATAAATATATATGTCTAATGGTAGTAGGTTAAAAATAGGTATGCCCGCCCTCTATGCACAGGGGTCAGTATAATTTCAGTGTGGATATTATGAGGTATGAGCCTCTGCAACACATACATGTAGTATTTTCTGCACATGCATTGCAGTCATGCCATATGGTGCAATACTGCAGAGAAAAGAACACACGCATGTGCCTTCACAGAGATACCGCCTCTCATTTAATCCTCTACTCCATAGATCCGCCTTTCTAAGTCTTCGCAAACAGAGTAGACCCATATCAAATGGCTCATGACTGTCTGATCAGAGTCTGCTCTGTTTGCTTATATGATATATAAAGAATTTGATTCTACAGTTTCTGCATTTCCAGTGCGTATGTGCTATTATAACAACCTAATTAAATAAACATGATGTCATTATTTTTTACATGAATATTCATAGAGTAACGGGTTAATATTTCGAGGAGCCGGGTACTATTGGTGCAATAAAACGACAATTCAGATCTTCTCCATACCAAATATGTATCCGGTTTAGTCTTGATAGATGCACCCAAATCATTGTGTCTGATATGGAGGTCAAAGCTTTACATGTGTGTGACACATATTTAGGCTTAACATATCTGTTTGAGAAACTTCTCTGTAAGACGTTTAGTCATGGATGTACACTCTTTTTCGAACATAGGTTTCGTAAACACTGAGGTGATAGTTACACTAGCTTTCTACATTACTGTTATGTGCATTAAGCAACCACCTGCTTACAAAGACACAAATTACAATTAAGAGGTAGCTTTATATAGAGAAGGGTTCCACAGTAGTATAGAATACGCATATGTGCCGTTACTGAACAAGTGCAACCATGGTCACGAGTCATGCCACAAGTGTTACGTGTAACATTTGTTATGATCACATGTGAATAATTTTACTGCCACTGGTCACGAAAGAAACTATCCACCTGTTACGATGCGCCAATCCTATAATGATTTAACTTCAGATATTTGGGTTCCGTTACCTCAAGACAGTCAACATGTGTAAATTGTGTTTACATCTCTAGGAGTCTTTGTATGTGCAAGGTCAGGTATGGTGTGTACTTGGCATAGAATGTCCGGTCTGGTTGGCAGCAAAGAAAATGTACTGAAACTGTGATTTGAAATGTTCATATACGTTCCAGTTACAATGCCTTTACCATGCCTTTTGAGGTAAGGACTAGTTTCAAAGTTGTTGAGTACATTATCAAGTACTGAAATTTCACGAGGCAGCTCTCCCGTTTGCCACAAAATCATCGAGAGAAAGAATCGCTGATGACTCATCTTCAATGTTCTCTCATAAAGTTCAAGTATAGCCAATAAAGTGTTTTTGTGTAGAAACCTCGTTCTTGAATTTGCGAGTAGTTGGGATGTTTAAACTCATCAACCATGCCCTCAGGCTTCTGTCAACGCTTTCACTAGTACAATTCGATACGCTTTGTCAGAGGCAGATACACCCGAGAGTGTGAAGCTGACCAATTTTGCCATATTAGATGTCAGTCCGTGCTTCTTGTAGCCATGGGAATTATGTTGTAACTCATCTGATTTAGGCTAATCTGTAATCAAGTGTTCGCTATGACATTGGCTGACATAGAGAACAGCTTAGCAAAACGACAAAGGAAAGTCTGTTAAACTCCTCACTCGGTGGCTGGTGATTCAATGAGGTGCGTCTGTCACAGGCAGTCGAAAAGGCTTAGATTCGGTTCAAAAACCCATTTAGACATTCCTAAAACATTGGAACGCATGACACTTCACAAGCAGTAGTTCATTGTTTGACAGACATATAGCAGAACGTGCAGAATGAAAACCTTATGAGCAATGCCCCCTTTCACTGTTGAAGAACTTCAAATGGTTTTCCATTCTGCACGGTCCAACCTGCGAAGATTCGCATGATCAAACTTTGCAATATGTGTTTGGAAAAAACAAAATAACTGAAGATTTAACTCTTTCATCACTATAATTAACAACCGATACAAATGATACAAAACAAAATATGAAATATTGACTAGAAAACTAAGTATGGCATATATGGGCGCGAACCCTTAAAATGATACATCTTTCTTGTTCAATTTTAAACTGATCTGCACACAGCAAACTGCCTGAAATTGAAGCTCAACTGGAGCTTGATCATAAACAACAAATATTTGCTCAACTGGGCTTGTAATTGTTTTGTACTTCAAATGCAAAATTGTAGCTCAACTGGAGCTTGATCGTAAACAAATAAATTTGCTTAACTGGGCTTTAAAATGTTTTTTACTTCAAATGCAAAATTATAGCTCAACAGGAGCTTCATAGTAAAACAACAAATAGACTGGGCTTAAAAGCTTGGCACCAATAAATGGTTTTGGGCGCCTGAATAACAAATACACAATAAAATAGATTTGCCCCGTAACCAGCGGGCCCGGAATACCTGGTAGCCCCTTAATTTACATTATAAAGCTGGTTTTGGCCCGAAGCTGCTTGCCACATGGTATCGGCAAAAGAGGCAGACGCAGGCAACTCTGTGCCGATGCCACAGCCAAATCAGACATAGGATGATGCAGTGGCAGCAAGGGCAATAACTATATTAAGGACCCGCGCCCTAGTTTAAACAAAGCAATTTACCTTAAAAGCTAAAACCAAGGTTGGACACCTCTCAAGAAATGGTTTAGGCCATTCTCAATATTTCTGAGCAGAGGCAAATTTCCTTCGTGAGACAAATGAACGCCGTCTAACTCAAAGAGCTCAGAATTAAAATGAGGCAGGTTTGTGTGTTTGAGGTAGAACCCCCCCCCCCTCGACTATTTGCCAATCTGGCACCCAGCATGTTCAGGCGAAGGCGAGCCGACAGATCCCCATTTCTGGGGCAGAATTATTATTATTATTATTATTATACCACATTTATATAGCGCTCTTTTCACTCAAGATATATGAGTTCAAGGACAAAATGACTTTAGTGGTTGGCATAACTTGGTCAATGTATATGAAAAGGTTTATCAGTTCCCGGCTTATTTTCTTCAGTGGAGACCTACCAAACTCATTGCCACCGACATGCAGTAACAAAAATTTGGGTGGGTCTGCCACTCGTAACAGAGTCGTTATTCTTGACTTCGTGTGCAGGAGCTTAAACCCTCCAAATCTCTGCCACCAAAGGTCTGCCTGTAACCCCAGAGAACTACCTTCTGGTCTTCGGTGTGCATAAGGGAATGACCTCTTCAATATGGAAGAACCCAATAACCATACCGATGGCCTCCCTGCAATGGACCTTACAGGAGGTGAGTTCCATCCCTTTAATGTCCTAAATCTATCGACTACATGACAAAATATATACACATATATATGGGTACGTGCACAGTACTGAAACAAGCAATCAAACGAACAAAGAAATAAAGTTGGCTATTATGCGACAGACGAAATCAGGCTGGCTATGCAGTTTGCACTTATAATGCATACACAAAACAAACTAATCATATAAAAAATCCCTAGACTAATTATATAAACAATTCCTCGTCGAAGCTACTAGCAGAAACAAGATTGGTTTTTAGCGTTGGGGAAAATGAGAGCCTCGCAGAGCTATTAAGACTATGAGCCATTCGGCGGGACTGCGAATATCATGCTAAGTCCACTGTCTGGCTAAGGAAGTTACTGGATGTTTTGCCTAGGCAGATTGATGAATATACAATTTGTACGCTTCCGACGACCATCGCCCTGATAGTTTAATTATTTCGACCGACCAACCCATAGCTGCTGGATGCTCCCAAGCGGACCCACTGCCGACGAGAAATAGCGTCAGCGATAGAATTGTTACCAGATGAGATGTGAACTGCCCTAAATGAACTGTTGAAGTACATATACGCTAAAACAAAGGGCCTAACCAACTGAATGAGCAGTTTAGATTTAGACGATTGTTTGTTTAGGACGGAAACCAGACTTTGATTATCAATGCGTAATGTGATTTTTCTGTTGGCTAAGATTTGGCCCCACAAGTGTAATGCCATGAGCACTGGAACCATCTCTAAGAATTATAGGTCTCTGAACACGCCAGAGCCTGACCAACCGAATGGCCAAGGAAAGAAGCACCACTGTCCCGCAAAAAAACAACCCGCGCCTAGGTCGACCGAACCCGCACTATCTGTGAACATTTCCAAATCAACATTAGAAAACCAAATGACCTGAGGAATGTATGAAACCCCATCAGATTGCTCTAAGAATTTGAGCCATACGGAAATGTCTTGCTTCATTGCTCGTGTGATCCTTAACCTATGGAATGGCTTTTTAGACATGACATGGCATCATAAAACCTTCTCAAGAAAGCGCGACTGGAGCGGACCGCCTTACCGAAGAAATTCAGTTTACCCACCAAACTTTGTAGGCGCTTGAGGGTAATACGTTTGTCATACAAAGCCGTTTGCAGCAACGTGGCCAGCTCTTCAATTTTGTGAATAAGAATTCGAACTGACATCTCATTAGTGTTTATTTCTAAACCTAGAAAAACCATAACTGTTGTGGGGTCAATCGATTTTTCCATGGCAATCGGAATGCTAAGTTCCCGGTACACACGTTCAAATGTGTCCACCAACAACCTGCATGACTCAGACCCTTGTGCACCGGCGAAAATGAAATCGGCCAACAAATGATCTATTGTTTGCGTTTTTGCTGTTTCTGCCACTGCCCATTGCAAAAATGTTGAAAAAATTTCAAATAAGCGCTCTGACTCAAACCCATCGGTAAGAATTTGTCAATGTAATACTTTTTATCGAACTTATAATACCTAACAGTGAAAAATCATCTGGACGGATCGGTAGTATCCGGTAAGCCGATTTTAAGTCGCGTTTTGCAATCTGGGCTGAAGGACCCAAGTTAAAAATCATGTCGGTCACCTTGTCAAAGGAAGTGCACTGAACCGAACAAAAACACTGGTCAATACCCGCATTGACAATGTCGCCTGCGGGATAGGATAAATGTGTGATCAATCACCAACCCCCATCAGACTTTGGCACCGCAGCTATAGGTGAAACCCGCAGGTTAGGTAAGGGGGGGGGGGTGAATCGAATGGACCTGCTAGACCTCCCTTACTGCACCCGCATGCTCGTCAGCAGACCTCAAATTGGGGTACTCGCACGCTATTCGATCGCCTTGAAATTCGATTTTAAAACCGTAACGAAAACCATAAGAGAGCGTTTCTGCATCTTTTCTGTTAGGGTAACAATTTAAATAACCATCTAAAACCTTGACATCAATGGGGGACTGCCCTAGCGAAAGTAAATGCTACAAGTTACTAGTAGGCGTATCGAGGCCTGAAAGTTGGTGTCCTAGGCCTGAAAGGCTGTCTGAAACCAGATCTCTGTCCGAAAGCTCTCGTGGGGCGGGACTGCACTGATTGTTGGATGGCCCTGTTGCAAGAATGGGCTGGGTGGTTGCCACTGCAATTCAAGCAAGCATGACGGTACAAACAGAAATTACTGATATATGAACGATAATTGAAATTGAAACATTTCCTTGCAGAAGCGTTAGAGTTAAACTGTCCACTTGGTGGGCCCATACACAGCAACCATTGCTCTTGGTCGATTGAGTTTAATGACTTTGACGGATCGTTGGCTTTACGTAGTCTAAATTGCATGTCACAGCTTTTCCAACCCCGCCCAGATGACGCGCAGCTGCCAACCTGACCTTTGCCATATATGACAGAATGGCCTGAGCGTCCTCTGGATGGGTCCCTATATAGATCGATGAGTAAATAAGAAAGGCATCAGACCATTCTTCGATGTTATTGATCTGTCGACTGTTCTGATATGACATAGTCATTTGCCCTGTTGAGTCCACAACCAGCCGGGGCCCTAGCTGTCCCGGCTGGAACCTGTTCTCAAGAAGGCTGTGCAAGTCGATGTACTGGCCCTGCCCAATCTTATCGCGTACTGCCTGTGGCACATGTATGCCTAGCCCAGAGTGAACGCTAGATGTCAGAATGGGTTGTACCAAAGGCAAACCAACATTACCTAAAGCAATGTCTACTGGTGACTGCATGTCAACACCTGGAACAGGCATCTGGAGTGGTTGTGGGTTGACAGCTGGAGCAGCAGGCACGTCTGGGGTGGCCGTTGGTTCATCAGGTATCACCATGGTGTTACTATGTGCGGCCAGTGCAGCCTGTTAGCCATCCCCAGACCGATCCATGTCAATCAACATTGTGGCAGGCTGGACTGTGGCTGGTGTAGGCTGGGGTGGTGGCACACTGTGGGGCTATGGTCCTTAAATTTGGCTGACGCTCTACGTTTACGGGATCTGCCTGAGCGGTTCATCTCAAGACATAAAAGAAGAATGGACATAGCATTAGAAATTGGTCGCGTAACTCATTGAGCAGGCCCTGGCCTTGAGTTGGGTGACTATGGTCCGAAGGACCACCACTGTAATAAATAGCCAATGACTATCAAATATCACTAGATCTAGATCCTTACCTAAGATCCTTTCCTATTCTGAAGTTATTATAATTAGATATGATTCCATGCCTATGCATTATTTTCTACAGCAAATCACATTTGACAGACATATCAATGACAACACATATCGTAATCACGAATTTGATGACGTCATGGAGATAAGATGCATCAAATTAAATCCACAAAGGTTAAAATAGTCAAGTCAATATGGGTTGCCAATAGCATGTTTGCGATTACTATCTATTGCACGAATTGACCTATTGACAGTCAAACATTAATTCCTCTGTATTTGTAAACGGTTGCAAAAAACATCACCGGCTTACAAGATTTGACAATGCAGTAATCAAAGGTATACCCTCAAAATATGAATGAATGCGATCAAGGAATGCCGGCGCATCAGCCCGCAAGAGTGGAATGACGTCACAGCTATACCAGACAGTCGAGGACGGTCAAAAGACCTTCCGTTCATTAACAAATGCTTCCAGATCAGTATTTTACCTGCAAGATCGCTAATTAGATCTGAAGTATAATAAAAACAGGCGAAGTCAACAAACTTATATCTACGCAAATACCTATGATATATGATATGGAAGCCTATACTATAACCACTATATCCCAGGGACAAGCGACCGCAATCGGGGTCGATCGGGGTTACCCTGAGAATTGCAATCTTGCATATAGTAGCAAAACGTTTGCGTTACTACCATTCTACCTATGTGGTCGCTCGTAGACCGCGATGTCAACAAACATTTCTTAATTTTCAAAAACTTTGAGGAGCAAAATCACCCACCTCTTGTGATTTTCAAATGGCCGCGAAAAAGAGGACGGTGATTGGGTAGAAATCCCCTCCTGAAAATTTACCAACCGATTCGCCCCATTGTTATGTCGCCAAACAACCAGCGTAATACTGATGTTATAACGCCCATTACAATATAATCTTGTTAAAGTAGTGATATTGATTTGCAACAGGTGCAAGATGTTTCACATTCTGTCAGTGATTGCTAAAACCTTGAATGAATCTGATATTACAACATGAGAAAGGCTAGTGTATCACTATGTCGTATAATAACACACACGACTAAATACGCACTAGCAATATTGTGTCTGTCCGCCCATTCGATGGAAATCGAAAATTAGTTTAGCTATAAGTTTAAAGACTGGTCTAACGTGTTAAACCTATAACGATCAATGACAACATTTCCTATTCTACCTCTACAATAACACTGAATAATTATCTATATAAACTAAACGTCCTAGCATCAAGTCTGTTTCAATGCTTCTCAATACACATCTCTAGTGTTAAAGAATGGCAAAGTGTGTCGAGGAAAAGTAAAACCATAGATATACTATGGCATTTTCAAAGAATCATGTAAGTAAACTAGACGAAACGAACCAAACTAACCTAATGCGACCACCTAAAAAAGGTATAATTCTGGGTGCTAGATGCAGGTGGTAGCTTAATGCATGACAAAACTAATGCATTAAGCTCCTAGAGGAGCTTTCTGCATTAGTTTTGTCCTGCATTAAGCAACCACCTGCTTATAAAAACACCCGTGTTTATTCATTAAGTGGTCGCAGTAGAGGGGTTCTACTGTATCTGCGATTTAATTCACATACGCACAGTACAACCTGTATTAGGCGATCATCAAAAAGAGGTCATGGTGTGGGTCTGTAATACAGGGGGATTATCATGCATATCAAAACTAATTCAGTAATTACAGGGGATTATTGCATTACATTTGTCCTGTATTTAGCAACCAGCTGCTTTTTAAAAGTCATGTGTCCAACCTACAATATAAGATTGCTTAAGAAATGTTATATTGTATATTCATTAACACCTTCTTCCTTTACGACGTGCACAGTAAAAGAAACCGATCCAATGGCTTTAAATACGCGTATGACCTTGTTAAAGACGTTTTAACTCTGTTGGTGCCAACTAATTTGCATCTGCAAACAATGAAGTCTGCTGTAGGTTTCAGAGTTGACTTTCTTCTCCAAACCGTAAGTGGTGTTTTAAACAGTTTGGATCATGACGAGACGCTGAGTTGCAAATATAATCACAGAGATTCGACCATTGCAGCTCGCCTGTCAACTTCGGATGTGAAAGATTTAACCATAAAGATAATGGCAGATTATGTTGTTCCAAACATTTGTTATAATTTGACTGCTATATATAACCTATACACACACCTCCACCACCGCGGACGCCGGAGAGCGACTTGTTGGGCTTGATGCCTTGTACGAACCTGTGAGTACCACATACAGTTACAGGGCAATCCATTCTGAAACTTAAAGTAGGCGACACTGTCGGCAGACGAAATTTATTTGGATGCACATGAGACCGTTAGTAGCCCAGCGTCTCATCCGGATCACACTCGGTCAGTAGTCTCTCAGAATCGGAAGTAGTCAAACTAGCACCAGATCCGAATTGGTGCACACATTTTGTTTTTAAAGCTAGGTAAGAAATTAACCATTTCTCTCATAAAGACAGTTTTTTACACCTTTGACACAATGGACCCAGATCAGACATCTATAAAAACGTCTGACCAGGGTCTGCTCTGTTTGCATATGAAATGAATTAGATCTGATTCTAGAAAGACATATTTATTTATGCGTAGATCTAATTATAAGAAATCACTTCATGAAGTACTACATTCTTGAATTAATATTCATGAGAGGGTTGTAACAGTATACGTATGTAACCAACGTTCTCGTTTCCTTGTTTTGATAAGATAAATCAGACTGATAGTGCAAAACAGAATCAGCATTAACTGATTCCCTCATATTGACGCTTGTTGACGCCTCTATAAGTCATCATTTGAAACCACTGTGATAAATAGAGCATTACAAAACTACACAATTCTAAAATGTTCAATTGTCTAGCTTTTCAGTAGATTTAATCAACGAGGTTGGGTCTAAAAATATCCTATGATTGAATGGGTTAAATCGAACCCTTGAAAGCAAATCATCCTATTGAAGAAGTTATTTTATTTTAAAAACAAAAAATAAAAATGTGATCGATGCATACCACACATACAGATTGTAGAGCAAACGTGCAATCGCTAAAAGTCAAAACGTTATCATAGTTATATCCATAATTTTAGTGAAAGTCTATGATGAAATGGGTCAAATCGCACTATTGAAGGAGTTCTCTTTATTTTAAAGAAAATTCTTTAAACTTTTAAAAATATATGACTGATGCATACTACAGCTTGTATCTAGCAAGCGTGCAATCGCTAAAAGCTAAAACGTTATCATAGTTATATCCACGTTATAATAGTTATATCCAGACTGTTATTGAAATAGGTTACATATTTTATTATGGGTGATAGGACTTGGGTGCATTTTTATGAACTTACAACAAAGTACGATAGTTTGTATCAATACTGGTTTGTAAGAACAGGATGAATTATGGGATACATTCAGCAGCCACATGCCTTAAATAATCTAACTATATAACCCATGTTTTCGTTTCCTTATTTTGATAAGATAAATCAGACGGATAGTGCAAAAAAGGATCGGCATTAATCGATTCCCTCATATTGATGTCCTTTGATGCATCTATAAAAGTCATCATTTGAATCCACTGTGATAAATAGAGCATTTGTCCATAGGAGCAAATACTCTATTTATCCCAATGCTTTCAAAACTACACATTTCTAAACTTTTCAGTAAATGGTCCTTTTCAGTAACTTTAATCAAAGAGGCAAAGAGGTTGGGTCTAACAATAGCTTATGAGGGAATGGGTTAAATCGCACCATTGAAGGTAAATTATCCTATTGAAGTAGTTCTCTTTATTTTAAAGAAAACTCTTTAAACTTTTAAAAATATGTGATCGATGCATACTACACATACAGATTGTATCTAGCAAGTGTGCAATCACTAAAAGCTAAAACGTTATCATAGTTATATCCACGTTATCATAGTTAATCCAGACTTTTATTGAAATAGGTTACATATTTTAGTATGGCTGATAAGACGTGGGTGCACTTTTATTAAATTACAACAAAGTACGATAGTTGCGTATACGTTTTTGTGATACAGTAAAACCTCTCTAAACCGGGCGTTAAAGTTTGTATCAATACTGGTCTGTTAGACCTGGGTGAAAGTCCAGAAGATGAGATACATTCAGCAGCCAAATGCCTAAAATTATCTAAATTCGTCCGTACTATATCAATGCTGGTTTAGAGGGATTCCACTGTAGTTTGATATGTTTTTTGAACAAAAGGTGTTCAAAATATCATATTCCATATTGGCATGTTACATATTAGCCCAGTTCCATCTGTCTAATGTTCATTCACCAACTACCTTATGGATATTCATTTTAGACATATTGATTTCATTAATATTTATAAGCTTGTTAAAGGTATACTGGCATATGAACACAGGACATTTGGCCAGGGCAAAAATGTGGAATCAGATCTATATTATTCCGAAAGCAAAGAGCACACCCTCATCATATGGCTCTTACATGCAACATGTGCTCTCAGTCTACAATGTTTGCAAAAATGTTAAAAGACGATATAATGTTCAGTGAAAGTTATTGTCATGTGAGAAAACTGACACACAAGACGCATGGCAATGTTGGATATTGTAAATCAGATCTATTATAGGAGCCGTCTGGTATAGATCTACTTTATTTGTAAAGACGTCCACTGGTGCATATATCGGGTCAATTGTTAAATACATCTTTAGCTATTGATTTCTTTCGCTCTCTGTTGAATAGTTTGTGGTCCTAATAACTCTCCGTGTAATACTAATTCTGTGTCTTGTTGTTTTAATGCGTTTCTATTAAAATCACCTTCCAGTCAGACAGATGTTATGAAACAGCTTGGATGTATTTCTACCTGTGGTTATTATACTTCAGTTTTGTTGTGAATGCGATATTGCGGCTGCAATAGTTAATACCGATAATGGCCGGGTTTGTTGGCGTACAAACGACACACATTCCTGAAAGAGTACACACAGACCTATCAACGGCAGCAACTGGATGGCCACCACGGGCCGTCAATAACACGACCACCACCATCTCGAGGGGCTGGCGACAGGATGATATATCTTATGATGATGCCACCTGGATTCTGACGAGCGCTTTCATAATCTTCACCATGCAATCAGGTAACTACGTATACTTATTTTCCCTTTCGGCGCCAAATAAAGTTCATCTGCTAAGCCTGTCGTCTGTTTTAGGCTTCAAAGGGGCGTTTTCTTCAATTTCTTTACAAAAATATAATCAGTGTCAATCAGTTTGGACCCCGAGTAACACGGCGTATATTCTAGATCCGGGCTATTTGAAACGGTTATCACGGATACGCCTTTGTTATTACTTGACCATTTTAAACTGAGACTCATCAATTTCCGTTAGCTTTTCCGGCTATACTCGGATGAATTCGATTACCATACATACCAATACATACGAATATATACGGAATATGCACGGAGTCTCAGTCTTTTTTAACACTTTGTACAACATGTTATTTTGTCGCCTGCAAAACCCTCTGAACCCTTTCCTCCATATAAACGCGTTTCACGCATTTGCAAACATAGTATACCCAGATCAGACGTCTGATCAGGGTCTGCTCTGTTTGCCAATGGAAGTTGATAGATTTGTTTCTTTACTTTTTCAAATGTCTGCAATGTTCCGCTTCAATATTTCATTAGAACTATTATGTCTATAAATAGACAGTAGGTATTAAAATTTGAAATAAACATAGAATAGTGAAAGCGTTAAGACCTTTTTTATTTCTAACAAAAAATAAAATCAGACGGTCAAACGGTTTGGACCTTGGAGATAGAATGAGTCACTTGGCCTTTCATATGCATCAAGATAATTTGCAACAGTAATCCAAGATCCGCCGCTAGCTTGGAATTATTTTATTATTTCGCCGTAAGTCGCTAATCGGTGGCAACCTTATCAATATGTATCAATACGAGGCGCCGAGTGAATCGGCGTCTCATGTGGATCAACACTGTTTCATACTTTTATCAAACCGGAGAAAATTCAAACGTGAAAAAAACTGAAGCAGACGGCAATGCTTTATATCGAATATCTAATTATCCCCGTGGACGTTTATGTTATGTGATGGTTTCTTTGCTTGGCAGATAGACGATATGCGTTAAGCCTTTCCCTGGTGAATATAATGACATTTTGAATATTTATTTTTGTAATGGCGACATATACTGCAGTGTCAAAACTATACTCACATGTTTATATAAGCGAACAGCGCAGATCCTGATCAGACGGTTCATACAGTAGCTGTCATTTCTGGTTCTACTTAGTTTGCAAAGGCGTCAAAATGCGTCTCTATCAGGTAAAGGGTTAAGAGAGAATGCAAAATCGGATTTTATCCAAACGGTGTAGACCTAATCTAGTACGGGCGATAACATACATATCATCTGATTAGGGTCGTATACAAGACTTTCGTTTATCACGAAAACATTATTGCTGTACCACATAATGCACTTAGCTCTACATATATGGTGTGTACACTGTTTCGGTAATATTTCAGAAATCAGCAAAAACAACCGACATGAAAACCCTATTTAAATGTGATTCCATTAACCCTGTACCTGTCGAATGTTTTGCCAAACTGCACTCTTTTTGAGTATTAATGAATTCGGTTATAATATGAAATAAGGGCAATTAATAGCATTGTAATCAGTAGATAATTAGATAACATATAAAAGTGGAAGTTGCAGTCGTCGTTTATGTTTCTACCATACGAAGTTTGCCTTAATTGCTGGCTACTAGAATGTGTGGTAATTTCGATGATGTGTGTTGTTGCAATTGCCATTAATTAGGACGTACGGTACGTATGGTCATAAATCTTTAATCAAATCTAGATTGTATCTGGTACAACCAAAATAACATACGAATAGACATAGGAGGCATAAAATATCAAATTATTAATTTATATAAACAAAGCTGGTATGTTAAAATAAATGACGCCTGGATGCCTATGGTCTATTTAAATATGACCTCGCATTTGAAAATTATCTCTCATTTATTCATGAAAAGAAATTCAGAATTGCTTTGATAAGATTTAGGATATCATCTCATTTTTAGAAGTAGAAACAGGACGAAACACAAATACAGAAATAAATCAAAGAATCTGCACTAAGTGCACACATCATTCAATTGAAAATGAGTACCTTTCCCTACTTATCTGCCCAAGGTACAACCAAATACGCACGAATGACTTACCACGATATTTTATAACACATGGCCTATAATAAAGAAGTTTAAAAATCTAATGCGCACAAACAACAAAAAGATTGTCAGTAATATTTCGAAATATATTTATTTTGCAAACCAAACAAGAAATCAGATACGATACACACTTAAAGTCATTCAGCGAACAAGTAATTTGATAAATAACAAGATAAATATTAGAACAATATAATAAAATAACAATATTACTATTAGAACAATAATAGAACAATATAACAATATTAGAACAATAAGTAAAATTAAATAAATAAACAGAAAATAGAGTAAAAAAGAGAAGAAGAAATTATATAAAATATGAATAAATTGAATTAAACACAAAAATACATGTATACGCATCTATCCCCAAATCAAATTTCAGATAGAGCTCTTCTAGGGAAATGAAATGAAAGGAGAAAAGAAACAAAACAACAGAAAAACAAACAAACAACAACATAACTTTCTATTCTAGTCTTTTTTTAAAGAGATATAGATCTAGCATTCGTTTTTGTCAGTTGACATGTTCATATATCACTTTTGTGTTATTGTACCATGCTTGCTATAAGCATACTATGTATGTTTTATGCAATAAAGAAATTGAATTGAATTGATAATAAGTAACATCCCTGTATATTACATAAACACCCATAGCGTACAGGTAACGGAGATCTATTGTCAGTTCTGTGTAATCTTTCACGTTGTGATAGCATTGGAGAAATGATTAGACTTCTCCTTTTTGTCAAAGCAGAATTGCACTGAGGTATGTTGTACTTCTATTAGAGTTTTTTCTAGGTCCTGACCTCTGACCAGTATAATAAGATCACCGTAACTCCATTATCAACTTGGGTCTCTCTGCAAAAAAAAACTCTTTTAAACTTTAGCCTGAAGAGGTGTATTTTCCTCTCTTAACCTCGCACGTCTTGCATTCACACATACATAATGTTGACGAGATTCCAAATTAACAGGAGTCTCATCTGGATCCAATGTGTTTGCGAAGCTGATAACAATGTCGGTCGTAGCGTGCTAACGGTTAGATAGAACACCACTGTCATTTCGGTTTGTTTTGTTATGGTTTATTTCCGTTATTTAAAAGTCAAATGTGTACATGTATCTCCATTCAACAATAAATGCGACATGTCTCTATATAAACCTAGATGAATTCGCCACTAGACCACAAGGAAAGATAATATATTCGTATATATATATATATATATTATATAACTGGCAATATAATACCACCGGAAAGGCTATATATATATATATATTAAAAAAGACTAAATGTTATATGACTTTAAAATCTTTAATTAATAACTTAAAAACTTAAAAATGCGCGACGCGTTTCATCAGATCATCAGGCGTCGCGCATTTTTAAGTTTTTAAGTTATTAATTAAAGATTTTAAAGCCATATAACATTTAGTCTTTTTTAATATATATATATATATATTAAAAAAGACTAAATGTTATATGGCTTTAAAATCTTTAATTAATAACTTAAAAATGCGCGACGCGTTTCATCAGCTCATCAGGCGCAATATTATGACGTCATGACTTTGTTGTCATGACGTCGACGTCCCTACTTCCTGTAAGGTTTTGATTCCGCATTTTTCTAAATGTTCGCTTATGTAAATCAACCAATGTCTTGTGATGTAAGAAATGTTTTATATGTTCTTACATGCACTGGATGCAGAGAGTTTTATATAGGACAAACTGGTGACAAATTGAGAACAAGAAGAACTATCCATTCTCAGCAAATTAGAGACCCATCAACAAGACAAATTCCTTTAAGCGAACATTTAGAAAAATGCGGAATCAAAACCCTTCAATATGAAATATTTTCCTTTTTTAAATTAAAGACAGATAGTGTTTCAGCTAGGCTAGAAAAAGAAAAATATTTTATACAAAAATTTAAACCAACCCTCAATGCAATTAATTTCTAATTAAAACATTTGTCTGACAGAGTTACAAGCCTTACAGGAAGTAGGGACGTCGAAGTCATGACAACAAAGTCATGACGTCATAATATATATATGTTGACGGAATACGTTGACGGAATAGAATTATACAAATAAGAGAAAAGAACAAAAGAGAAGTAAAGAATTTCGCTAATGGTGAATTCGAACCCACGCCGGATCATACTAAAGTGCATTTCAAAGACAAAGTCATCAGTCTGACCCACAAGGCCACAACAAAAAAACAAATCAATTTGGTTTTTTATCCCCTGGTCCTGTCAACCGACATACATCAAATTTCAGAGGGACTAGCCAATTTTTGTTGCCCTATTATTGTACTGCTTTTGTGATTTTTTGTATTGCTTTTGTACATGCTTTTTGTATATTATAAAATCTTGTGGATGTTTTCTCATTATAAACGGTAATTGGACGGGGTTTCTTGCAATATACTACTTTTCAGCATATAAACAAATGAGTTTTGTATATTTTAGGTGTTTTGAACCCCCGTCAAATGTAGGGACTTCCCCTGACAAACAAAACAGTCATGAACAAAAAAGAATTGTTGATATTGTTGTATTTCAGACACCAATCATATAGTCGTTGTACTCAATCAATGATTTCTCCACAACCCAAGACATTTCCAAAACAAAATAAAAAATAAAGGGTCGCCGTTCACGTCGATCCAATAAATCCGATGAAAGATGGAAGCAGGATGTTTCCTTTCTTAATATTTTTTGTTATTTCTAATCTTTAAAACAAAGGACGCATGTGTAGTTCTCAATAGCTCAGTCGGGAACGTGCACGACTGTCGACTATCGCTGTGCGGTTTCGACGATACAACTGGCCATTCTTTGTTTTAAATTTGGTTTTCTGTTTCATATTTGTTTATTATTGTGGAAGAATTTAGAGAGCATATACAGATATGTGTTTGCTTTAATTGTAAAATTTCGAGGATATCAGTTTCGAAAAATTAGCTGAAGCGTACAATGAGCATTGAACCCTTTACCCCATGAATTATCATGTAAGAAATAATGGCATCATGAATAGTATTCAAATTATGTTTTATAATGTCACACTAAAACATGATTTTTTGGCAATGACAGAAACTTTAAAATCATATCTATATCATTCCAAAAGCAAACAGAGCAGACCCTGATCAGACGGGTCCTATAGGAGCCGTCTGATATTGGTCTACTTTGCTTGCAAAAGGTGTAGAAATGCGTATTCATGGAGTAACGGGTTAAAGTAAATAGTATAAATCTGGAGTTAGTTCTTCGTTTTATCTATTATCGTTCTATATAAGTAATGTTGGTAGTACATGCTATTGCCTGGGGCCGTTTTTATCTCACGATATATTGATGTCCATGTAACACATGTTTACTATCTCGCAAAATCTTGCTTTTAAATTAAGGTATCGAAATCTACTTTCAATCTTTCATATTTGTTTGACAATGTATTGATGACACAAAAACAGCACCTGAACGGATGTTTCTCAAAGTAAACCCATATTCTGCTTTAGGCGTTTCCATTACTTACAGAACTTCACATGATGACGATTCAGCTACCGTCCTTGGGAATCAGTTTTGTCGCAACTATCCACTATCAGTCACGAGAATCACATGGCAGAAATTGCACGTCTCCCATTGGTTGATCGTTACCGACAGTTTATCTTCTTTCATGTATTATCTGCACCCTTTACACAACTGAAATATACATGTAGAATAAAAAAAGTCTGCCTGACCAAGAGCAGCTTATTTAACCCATTGGATTGCGGGAATAAATTATGAGAACTGAACTTTACAAAACAGTGTAGATCCAGATAAGAGGGCTCCTACAGGAGGGTCTGTATTGTTTGTCATTAAAATGCGTTTCTCTCAAGTACAAATAGTTAAATCTGATCAGAAACAGATGTAGATAATGGAAATATCTAACCAATGAAATAATGGACAACTCAAATACAAAATATAATTGGTTAACACCAACTATGAAATGCATATCATCGCGCCAACGTATAAACAAAACACAAAGGATATAACAATGAAGAAAAAATTGGGGTTCATAACAATGTTACTCACGTTCAAATATAGAGAAGTTAACCCAATTTGATCTATTTTCAAGTATGTCTGGATGTATATCTATCACGTTACAGTATCAACCTAGTCAAAGTATTGGCTTTGTGACATAAAATAGTGTAACTGGTGCACGCCAAATGTTTGCTTTGTGGCATCACATGGTGCAACTGGTGTTGAAAAAATAATTGTTGAAACAAATGATTTGAAAAGAAATACATTCTCTTTATGTAAAGAGTCACAGCTAAACCAGAGTGTCACACAATTCGTGTATAAACTACACTGGACTTCAGTGATTGTGTCAAATGTGGCTGTATGGCAATTATACACACCATAACTTTAAATCTACATGATTGAGATAATAAAACGGTAATCTTTAATGAGTATGTTCCATACAGCCTATCCAGGTGTGTCAGTTTAATTGCCACTGAGACTGCTATTTGTTGGTCAAACGGGTCAATTTAACAGCAGTCAAGGGATGTGGAACTTAATTCGACGCGCTCCTGTGTAGTCTATAAACTTAACCGCAATAATCTCCCTGAAGTCGTTCATCATCTTCACGTGACACATTAAGCCCCACTCAATTCTTCATACACCATATTTCCAATGGTTGGTTTTATTGAACCTTGTTTCTCATGTACACAAGCGTTTGGTCATTAAATGTGTTTTACGTATCGGGGTTGTACGTCGCTTTAACAGGATTTCAGTCATATCGCGATGTCATGCTAATTACAGGTTAAAGTACATACAATGATTTGACAAATACAAACGGCAAAAGTATAGTAATAGTCATTGTTTATTATAACCCCCCCCCACAACGACGTTTGGGGGGTATACTGGAATCAGGTTGTCCGTCTGTATGTCCGTCCGTCCGTCCGGCCGTCCGGCCGTCCGTCCGTCCGTGGACACACTTTTGTCCGGCCTTCTTCTTCTACAGTTTTGCATCAATTTTGTTGAAAGTTCATATATAGCCATATGACCATATAAACCTGTGCACCGCATATTTCCATTATGATCGGAGCATTACTTCAGGAGTTATCTCCCCCTTTTAGTCCCCTACCAATGTTTTCCGGTTTTCTGGACTTTTTATGGAAGTTACTGCATATATCAACTCTATATTTAGTACAAAGCTAAATCTAGATAAGCTACAGCTTATGTTCCAATCTCAGTCCAGTTGAATAATTATTTCCAGAGTTATTACCCTTGAACTTTAATTTCTTTCTTCAAATTTTGAATTTTCCAGACTTTTTTTGGAAGTGGTTGGAGATATTAACTTCATTTTTGTACTTTTATTCTTGACATAAAGCTAAATCTAGATGATTTACCGCTTAATTCCCAATCTCAGTCTGGTTAAATAACTTTTGCCAGAGTTATGGCCCTTGAACTTTAATTTTTTATCAAGTTTTTTCTTTGGAAGTGGTTAGAGATATTTGACATAAAGCTAAATCTAGATGAGTTACAGCTTAAGTCTGGTTGAATAATTTTTGTCAGAGTTATGGTCCTTGAACTTAATGTTTTTCTGAAAAGGTACCTACAAATTGTATTTGTTTAGAACTTTGGAGTTGACACTTCACAAAAATAAACAAAGTTGCTTGAACTTATTGGATGACATTGTCTGGCAGCAGCCATAAAACTTCTATGAATTTTAACAGACTTATCTCCCTTTTTGGACTTGACAATATTTGGTAAAAGTTCTGACATTTAGCAGCCATGTGGGGTATTCGTTAGCCTGTGGCTTACAGTTCTAGTTAGGAGAGGATTTACTCATTAAGAAGCCAGGGCGAGAGCAATGTTTCCGCTCAGTTTTCCTTTGGTTGCCATTGTGTGAATTGTTTTGAGGAAACTTTGGCTAAACTTTAAACGTCGCTTCCACAGTGTCAAACATGCATTACACTGGTATTGAAATCAAATTACTTGCTAGTGAATGCTCCAGTGGTTTGATACAGTTGTTAATATGATGGCAAATATATGTGGAATTTAGTTAAAGCAATTAAGAATTTAATCAAATAAGAATTCAGTCTTTCAAATATACCAATTTGTGAAAAATGGTTTGTGTTTCTCATCACACGTTGTAATGTTCCATTCTTTATTGTATCACTAACACGTAATTCAAAGACAGTCACGTGAGTCACATGACATAAGATGTGTGAATTAAAACATGTTCAAGAATAGTTCCTTTATTTCTCAAAAAAACACAAAACATAATAGTCTTTGCTAGATGATTCTAAAGAGTGATCACAACATAGGATTGTGTGTATGGTGGTATATTGCACCGGCACCAGATCGGAAAAGACTATAGTTTATTTATAACACCTAGTACATCAATACACCATGGTAAACAAGGCTGCACTCACCCACTCTGTTTCGACATTCTCTTTAGTATGAGTATGCTCAGGTGAGCTTTTGTGATCACCTATCGCCCGGCGTCCGTCCATCAGTCTGTCTGTCCGGGCGAACATATGGATACTTGTTTGGTATGGAGAACAATAGATAACGGTAAATTATATTCATTCCGTCTGTATTGCTGGGTATTTTTGTGCCCTTGTTAGGTAGTTTTAAACAAAAGAAACACCAAATAAGTGTCCATATGTAGGAACGCCCGCCCGTCCGTCAACAATTGTTTTAAACAACATTTCTGAAACAACAAGGCAGAATGTAACCAAACTTCAGTTGAACAAAATAAAACTAATATGGCCCTTTGATCTTCATTTTCCGGAGATGGTTGTGACTGGTTCATCTCTATCAAGTGCTACAATTAACAGGTGAGCGATATAGGGTCATTATGGCCCTCTTGTTTTAAAAAGGGCACATACTAATATAAAAGGTGCAACATGATTCTACAAAAATAAACGTTTAACTCGCAGGAAACGGTGAAAATCTCTGTGTGTGAACAACTATCGAAGAAACTAGGGTGTATGTTTACCACTATCCCGTGTCAGTTTCCGGTTTAACCGACCTTAAAGTAGACATATTCATTGGACGAATAGGAAAGGTGTCGAAAAGAAAGGTGTCGAGGTACTTTTCCCCGGCGATCTGAAACTACACATATTCGTAAAGATGACACATGTTTATATAAAAACAATCCACAGCGCTTGAAAAAGTGTTCAATTGATGCAATATGTATATACAGGACATGATTGAACAGCCAACTGTTAGTAAATACTATTCTTTCTATGCTTTCATTGAGAGCTCGCAGTAGATGGAATTTACTGTCATTTGCATTTTGTTTTCACACAATAAAATCACAACTAGAAAATTGTGTCTGTAATACACAGAGATGCCCCCGTGGCGGTGCTTGCCTAGCTGCACGTAAAAGTCATTTGACCTTGACATTGGGCTTGCGGGCATCATTGGTTGGGTGTGCAATGATAGTATAGATGGTATTTAATGTGTATATACAATTTCACGCGAATAGCTACTGTGGTTATGGAGATATAAGACGATTAAAAAATGTGACAACCAACAGTACGTAAAATTTCCAAGTCATTTGACCTTGACCTTGGGCTAGCGGTCAGCCTGGACTGGGTGCGCAATGAAAGTATGGATGGTGTTTAATGTGTATATGCAATTCCATGGCAATGGCTAGAGTGGTTAGGGAGATATAAGACACTGAAAAAATGTGACAATCAACTGCACGTAAATGTGATAACCAACTGCACGTAAAATATCCAAGTAACTTGACATTGACATTGGGCTTGCGGGCAACAGCGTCGGGGTGCCAAATGATATCACAGATGGTGATTTATGTGTATGTGAATTTTCATGTGTATAAGTGTATAAATTACTGACATATAATACTTTATAGCAAAGACGGACGGACGAACAGACAGATGAAAGGATAGATGCAAAACATAATGCCCCCTGTCTGTCGTCACGGGGGCATAAAAATCCAGAATATTTTTAAATACCAGTGAACAACTTCATTGCATTGGACATTTTTGGAAATGGCTTCATTCATTACTTGTCTGTGATGGCGATCTTTGCAACCGAAATATGAAATATCTATTGTTTACATCTCTTAGATTCAAATCAACTTACCGTTAAGAGATCACCCAATCAGGTAACATCTGCTCGGGGTCAGACGAGGTCACCGGAAGTCGACACGGGATTAAGGAAACGAAATTCGACGAAAACGTTAAATTGACGAAACAAACGTCTGATGTCTGCGAGAAATATTCGTTTCAAGACAACATGTCTCTTTTACAACCCAATTAGATATGTCTTCTATTGACTAAAACGGTATTACTGTAATATCTGTTTTGTATATACATTATGATCGTCCAAATTGAATAGGTATTGACGGCCTTGTCTACCATGTTGTATTATTGAGACTACACTGGGGGCTTTGTTTTAAATCAAGAGTTTATAGTAGGCAAAGGATTGAGAGCATTGAATGCACTCATGGCCAATATCAACGGTTTGAACTTGAAAGGTAGTGTTACATGTCAGTTATTTGATGCATTTGTTAGTTCTATTTTGAATTATAGCCGTGAAGTATGGGGTTATACTAAATCTAAACAAATAGAACGAGTACACCTAATATTTTGGAAAAGGTTATTACACGTGAAGAGGTGTACATCGACATACAGTATATATGGTGAAATGGGTCGATATCCCTTATATTTTTATCGTTACTGTAGAGTTATTAAACATTGGTTGAAACTAGTTTCAACACAGAATGTAATATTATCTACTGTATACAATACTTTATTAGCCTAGTGTAGGAATGGCGAATCAAACTGGGTTACAAATGTTAAAACATTACTAGTAAATAATGGTTTTGCTGATGTATGGATGGATCCAATAATTGCTAACCCGAAATCCTTTCACAAAATATTTAAACAAAGATTAGTGGATGGTTTTATACAAGGTTGGGATAAGAATATCAATAGTAGCGGTGTACTAGCAACATATAGACATTTCAAAAGCTGTTTCGGATTTGAAGCATATTTAGATACAGTGTCATATAAACTTAGATTTTTTCTTGCTAGGCTGCGTCTGTCTTCATATTCATTAAAAATAGAAACCGGGAGGTACGGCAAAGATAACACACCAAGAAATGAAAGATAGTGTAGTTACTGTGAAACTCGTGATATTGAAGACGAGTTTCATTTTGTTCTTATATGTAGTTCATACACAGACCTGCGTAAGAAGTATATAAAAAAGTATTATTATGCTAGACCAAGCTTTGTAACGTGTTGTCAGCTACTACAAAGTCAAAACCGTCAGGAATTAGATAAACTGGCTCTCTATATAAAGTATTCCTTTTGCAGGAGAAACGCACTTGATAACGCTTACATGTAAGTCATCTCAAATCTGAATAGAATGTAATTGTAATATACTGTCAATCTGAAAGATCGTTTGACCTATGTGACATATGCTATGTATATGTATTTATAACAACAATGTGCATGCTTGTACAAGTTGAATAAAGATATGTTCTGTTCTGTTCTGTATTAATATACTAGGTGGTATATATAAACTATACTCTTTTTCGATCTTATACCAGTGGTGTCTTGTTCTGTTAGTGTCTAGATCGTTCATTTCTTTCCATATCGGAAGCATGTTGAACAGAAAAGTCATTGTTTATGACACGTCCTCAATCATCCCGCAAAAATCGTGGGCCCACTTGTTTGTACTAAATGGTATCAATACAGCACATCTCTATAAAGCGATCTTTCAAAAGAAGTGTTGTCGCCGGCCTTTATGAATTTGGTAGCTTAATGCAGGACGGTGAAATACAGGGAGCTCCCGAATAAACTATTCACGTTACTTTTCGTCTGTGTTAATGTGTTTGAACAACGCCTTATGACAGCTGTTATATTCGGATATTTTAGCTACATTCAGTACACTGTGAGTTAATTGAGCATTTGACATATATGCATATACATTCTACGTGTAACAAACAAATGACAACAGCTAGTAATTATACAAAGAAGGTCAATATGCTGATGATGCGGAATTACAGTAAAGCCTCTATAACCTGACTTTAAAGTAGTAATCAGAACCGGTCGTTAACTATTCAACGTCGGAATGGAATACTGCATCATTGTTCACTCGTAGAGTCCGTAAAGCATAAAAGAGTACAATATGTAAGAGAGGCTGTTTAATGAAAAAGTGCAGATCCTGATCAGAGGGTTCCTATTAGATCCCTCTCATCTGGATCGACAGTGTCTGCAAATGGCAATGTTTATGTTTTCTTCATTCAGCGGATTAAGTTGTGCAAGGTAAACGTCATACAGAAAGCTGAAATGAGACAACCACCTTCCCCAAATTATATGAACTATTCTTTAAAAGTCGAGTTTAAGTTTACTTTATGTGTCATTATCATCAACTGGAAACTCTGGCGAAAGCGATATATTTTTACTGTGACATAAAAAAATTTCAAAAGAAAAAATCTGAAGTTAGTTCTTCATTGTATTGGAGAGACCCCTCAGGGTCTCTCCACAGTGTTGGAATTGGATGTCGGCGTATTCTGGGATGGTTTACAATTTATCTCAAGGAGTTTTGAATTGGGATAGTAAAAAGAATATCGCCGTCTATCGGACGGGACGAGTTGTGGCTATTTGCATGCGCGAGTTTTGGGTTATATAAAAATTACGCAGTCAAACTATCACTAACAAAGGAGTTTGAATATTAAAGTATTTATAGAAAACGTGATTGAATTTAAACAATAGGATCAGTTGAATACAGATTGTCGATATTTTAATTCAAATGGACATGACTGTTTTATCCCAGAACAAAGTGCAATGATTTTTGCATTCCGTATAAAATTCGAGTAACGGAAGGCTCAGTTTCTATTTTTAGATTGACCTCGATGGAGCTGAACATATCATTTAGGTCTATGCCATTTCCAGTCCCTGTAAGAGCTTCTTGATCTAATTATCAAGCGAGTAGAATGGAAAAATGTACTTTTTATCTATAATCTTTGCTTTCCGACTTGATTCTTATTAAACCTCGTTTCTCCAGCGGTGAATTAAGTTAATAAAACTGACAAATCAGCGGTGTATACCATCGGTGGCGGAGTAGCTGAGCGGGCTAACCGGTTGGGGAAAGAGCGTGTCAGTTTACGTTTTGTATGACCTGGCGTGGGTTCGAATCCAACTATAACCCCCCCCCCCCAAAAAAAAAAAAAAAAAAAATCTCTTTTTTTTCTTTTTTCTTATTTGTATAGTTCTATTGGTGATTTTTCCGTTATTCCATCAACATATGCATATTTACAGAAAATTGAAATACATGTAATTACATTGTTAAGGATCATTATGCCTTAGAAACGGCTAGTATTATCACTAACCTAAACCTTCTAGATACTATAGTTCGATTTTGACCCGTGAGCTGTGACCTTTAGGACGAGACCACCCGTGGAGGTAAAACGCGTCACAAACCATGTAACCTTTGGTTATACAGACCTGTAATAAGCATATATACAGTAGAACCCCTCTAATGCGACCACTTAATGAATAAAAATTGGTGTCTTTATAAGCAGGTGGTTGCTTAATGCAGGACAAAACTTTTCCCTGCATTAAGCTACCACCTGCATCTAGCTCCCAGAATTATATATACCTCTTTTAGATGGTCGTATTAGCGGGGTTTTACTGTATATACTAATTCTGCACGATTACCACGAGCTTCGTGTGACAATCATTGTCCACTTACCCATAAATTAGAATGGTTGCAACTTCTATAAATAGAAAAGTGCAGACAAGGCTCAGCGCTCGAAATGAAACTATACCGGAAGTGCTTGCTAGATACATAAACCAATGTTTTGACTGGTGTGTCCATGTGCCTTAGATCTTCACGAGGAAGCAAGATGAATAAAATATATTGTTGTTTATATGTGATTTACCAATATGTGCCTAAGATATGATACACATGCTTTAGTATCATGTCAATTATGTTAATCATTAATGTTTTAGTATGCATTCATTTGTAACCCGAGAGGGTCCATAGTTGGTAAATAAAACCTAATATATATTCTATTCTATTCTAAGAAACCAAAGTTTATCCGCACCCCTTTATTACGTTACTAGAGAAGCTTGCTGACTGGATAAATTCCAATTGAAAGAATACTTTTTATTCAAAGAACTACATGTACTTGCAACGATTAAAGCATTATATATCTCCTAAGCAGTGGCGCTTGATATTCATCGTCTTCGTTCTATTTATAACGCACGTACTACTTGATATGCACAATAGTTATTTATAGAAACCTATTTACGACCCGGTGCCAAAACCTTGTCAAACGACCCCTGTATATAGCAAATGTTCGATAAAAAAAAACCTGCTGCAGGTCTCTCCTTGGCTTCCTTTTAGAAGGAAGCCAACTTGTATATTATATGTATTTAGCATCAAAGAATAACGATGAAAGACATTGACAAAACAATCAGATTTTATCATATCTGGAGATATCGGTATGGAAGAAAATATTACTAACACAATATTATTAAGGTAATGACACTAGAAAATGTCAGAATGTTAGATGATCTGCTTCTGTGGTAACAAATAGAATCAAACATGAAACATGGACTATTCATGTCTGACAAGTGACCTGATTAAATCATAGCTGTACGAATAGTGTGATATCATTTAAGGTCAATTAAAGCTTAATGCCACGACCTCCGTCGGCAAAATGTGGGATTCGTCCTTTTACTGTCTTTAATACTTGCTTTAGTCTTTTGAAATAATAATGACAATACACCGGAGACAAGCCAACTGATAGGAACAGCAGTCATAACAAGCCATTTATGCTACAAACAATAGGGCTTTTAGAAAAAAAAACATGTTAAACTACACAGAGCAGAACAAAGTGCATCTCTCGTGAATGCATATGTACTTTCTATTAGGCTTTATCAAATGCGTGATAAAGATAAATAATTGTTATGGATGTTTGTAATTATATTATGAACAGTGGTTGATGAAGAAAACATAAATACTGGAATTGCTCTCATCTAATAGTTCGACCACTAAGGGCCTTTTTCAAAGATTATCATGTCAAAATTCACGTCACATTTTTATTTTATGGCTGAATGCATGTAACAAAAATGTGACGTGTATTTTGACATGATAATCTTTGAAAAAGGCCCTTAGTGATCAGATTATTAGATCAGAGCAATTCAAGTATTTATGTATTATATTAAGTCCCTGTTTTGGAATATAAAGAATGGCCAAACATGTGTACACCTTAGGTTGTCATAATAGATAAGATTCGTTTAGGTGGCCGCTTAAGACTTTACTGTTCTTTATGATAATATGATCTGTTGTTTCTTAACAGTTGTTCCAGACGAGTTGGCGACGATTGTTACACAGTATCTGATCGGGTATACACTGGAATAAAATATTACAAACGGGTACACAAAATGTATACACTTCCTCGTGGACTTATTTTATTCCGTAGACAACATTCGTAGCCATGTCTCTGTACAAACGAGATTGGACATTCTTTAGAATGCAGTCCTGCGGAGTTAAACAATTATATAAGAATGTAATCTAAAACAAAATATTGAAATATATAACACTAAACATTATAACTTTTGAAAACAATATAAAGGAAGAAATGTCAAACGAAAGCTTTCATTTCCGATGTTTTTCAAAATCCGACTTACACAGTCAGTTTGACACCGGACAGGTGACATCCGTAGTTGAATCTTGATCAAAGATTCTATGTTATCTGTGACATGGTATTCATAGTTTCAGTTTCAGGTTGTAGCAAGATTTACATATGTGACAATATTACAGGAGAATATGGTCCACAAATTGTGCCTCTGTGTCCATTACTTATCAGTACTGCATTAACAAATCCAGTACTTTAACATAGTAAGTCCTCTCTCCCCTTTGTTTGATTACCTCAAATATATGGTATGTTTAACGACATGGCTCGCATGTGCCAACGCTTTGGATCCAGGTGAGACGTTTCATCAGTGTCCAAGCTGTTGACACTCGTTCGCTAGTTTCTGAAAAGCTTGATTGAGTCGGATAACATAACATAACATAACATATCTTTTATTTGGCATAAATTTGCATACGCATAGTATAGCCAATATGGTCATATTTGTACACAAAGTGCATGGCATTATTATAATATATGAAATTTCAAATCATGTTTGCTGAGAAGCTAAATTTTGTTAACAGTCATATGAAAATGTTCATGAATATATATGAAGGATCTTCTCTAAAGTAAAAGTACATGTATATGATGTTTACCGATTTCAATATATCCGTAATGTATGTTTCCGTACAGAACTAAATCAACCCTGTCTTTGGGATTAGTTCAGTTCTGTACCAAACCACGAGGATAAGAACAATTATATGGGTCAGATGACCCAGTGCAAAACTATACTAAACCCATCTTTGGGTATATGGGGCCAGCTCAGTTCTGCACCAGACCAACAAGCAAAACAGATAATCAGTAAGCTGTTATGGATCTGTTTCTCTTATTTTAAAGGCATAGTATAGATATTTGGCTAATTTTATCTGTTGGTTCTTATGTCTGCTGCTCATTATTTGTTCAAATTTCTGGATGGTTGGCCATCGACAAAAGTATGGTTTCAAGTATTGCTTTCTTAGTGATAAATATTTGGGACACACAAGAAGGAAATGATATTCTGATTCTATCGTATTCATATTACAATTTTCGCATAATCGATCTTCCCTAGGGGTGTTTTCATATCTGCCTGTTTGTTTCAATTTTAAGATTGTGTGATGACAGTCTAAATCTGGTTAGTGAAATTCTAAGTTTGTTATCACTTATATGGTCTAGATAATTTTCATATTCAAATTCATGTTTATAAATATTATAGAAAGATAATCTGTTTGAGTTATTTATATTTGTATACCAATTTTGTTTAAAAATATCTAGTATCCTATTTGTTATTGTGTTGTAGTTTATTTCTATATCATATTGCTGTGTCCATATATATTGCAGTCCCATTTCACATAGATACGTTTTTATTTTACATGCCCAGTTAAGTCCTTTGTATGTGATATTGTTATCAGCATCTTCCTTTAACATGTTATAAATTGATTTTAAAAGTGAGTTTTCGTTTAACTGTAATAATTTTAGCCAATATTTAAACATAATTATTTTTCGACTAATATGCATCGGATATCTGCCAAGTTCTCCGTATAGACCACTCAAATTAGTACATTTTTTGACACCTAATATTTTCCTTATAAATTTACAATGTATTAGCTCAATATTTTTACATTCATGACCTCCTAATAATTCTGCTCCATAGTTTAGAACTGATCCAACAAGACTATCAAATAGTTTGCATTTATCTTTAACATTCAATTCAATTTGGTTGAAAACAATGAATAAATTATGTAATGCATAAGCGGCATGTTGTGCTAGTCTTTTCTGTGTACGATTAATGTGTCCGTTTTTTAATAAATGCATGCCTAGATATTTAAATGATTGTACGACCTCTAGAGCTGTATCGTCTAGAAAAAACTCGTACGAAGTATGTCTACCTAACTCAAAAATCATGATTTTGGTTTTTTTTGTATTTATTTTCAATCCCCAATTTTGGCAATAGGTATTTAAATTATTCAAGAGTAGTTGTAATCCGGTGGGTGAATGTGAGAACAAAATTGCGTCATCTGCAAAAAGTAATATAAAGAGCTTTATTTCGTTGAGTGTAAAAGTGTCGTCTGCTGTTGTATTTTCATTCAAGTGTCCAATGATGTCATTAACAAAATATAGAAATAGTAGGCTGGAGCTGGGATCCCCCTGTTTTGCCCCGATATCGGAATCAAAAAAGGGTGATACTTCTGAGTTAAACCGTATAGCAGCCTTAACGACATTGTACATGTCTTTTATTGCATTTACAAAGCGTTCACTTACTTTTTCATTTCTTAGTTTTTGAAATATATAAGATCTGTTCAGTTTATCAAAACATTTTTCAAAATCGATAAACGCACAATATAGTTTTTGTCGTCTATTTAAAGTTTTTAAAATAATTGAATGCAAAAGAAATATGCAATCAATAGTTGATTTGCCTTTTTGAAATCCAAACTGGTTATCTATAATTTTATCATGAAAGGTTGTCCATTTTGTTAGTCTATTGAGTAAAATCTGTGAGTAAATTTTTGCTATTAAATTTATTAATGTTATACCTCTGTAGTTTTTTGCATCGTTTATATCACCACTTTTAAAAATTGGTACAATAATTCCAGATCCCCATGATGTTGGATATTCTTGGTTTAAAAATATTCTATTAAATAAAAGTAATAGCAATGGTGAAAGGTCTTCAAACGCATGTTTATATATTTCTGATGTAATACAATCTATTCCGCTGCTTTTGTTATTCTTTTGTGAAAATACTGCTTGTTTTAATTCTTCCATTGTAATTTCACTATCTAAGATGTAATCATGATGTTGTTGTTGTGCTTGTTGTTGTCTTGTTTGTTGTTGTTGATTATTGTTATGTTGATGATGATTATTATTCGTTTGAGTATCCTGTGTATTATATAATGATTGAAAATGATCATGTAGGTCTTCTATATTTAAAGTGTTTGTCTGTGTGGTTTGTTTGCTATATTGTTTTTTAATTATTTTCCAAAATTGTTTTGGTTGATGTTTACTGAGTTCAGTTAAATTGTGTTTTTCCTTTGAGTTGTATGCATGTTTTGCTTTTCTTTTTATCTTATTATATGTAGATTTTGCAGTAATGTATTCATTTTTCAGATCTGTATTTGCTTTATGTTTTACAAATTTATTTCTACTTTCTTTAAATTTATTTCTAGCTTCATAACAGTCTTTATCGAACCAAGGAGAATTTGATTTACTTGAAGTTTTATTTCTTTTGCGTATAATTTGTTTTCCAAAAACCTCATCAGTACAGTTATATAATTTATGAATAAAGCGTTCTGATATCAAATTAATATTTTCATTGTTATAGATCATTTGCTTAATCGTGTTGAAATCCTCTACATTGTTTGACAGACTAGTTTTAAAATCTTCTATTTTTGAATCGTCCCATTTAATAACCCTTTCTATTCTTGGCCCCAATATGTCGTCTGCTTCAACATTTTTCCTTTTTCCAGATAAACTTATTTCTAGGCCAGAATGATCCGAAAATTCATTTGGATCCAATATACAAAAGTGAGATATACAAGCAAAATCATCAATATTCAGTAACATATAATCTACAACACTAGAGCCATGTAGGGAATGAAAAGTAAATGTAATCAAATTTGCACTAGATCCAAATTTCAGCAGACTTTGCTGTATCATAGTGGAGTCAGTGTTAATATTGAAATAATGTTAGAAACATTACATACCTTACGACAACAGGAATAGAATAGGAGCCTAGCAGGAATTTTGGAAAAGACATACGAAAGAGCACAGCAACCACAGAAGCACAAATGAAATGCGCGCTCACACAAAGAACTTTATAGGAACAGAACACAACAGAACAAATACTTTATTTCCACAACTTGTACAATGTACCTCGTTGCATGCATTATAACAATACCATAGTCTTATGACGTGTTTTGTATATATATGTAATGAATAAACAATATTCCAAGTTTTAGATATAAATCGTCTTATACATCATTGATTATAGTATTTCGGAAGATGAAAGCTTCCTGGATATACTTTGTCAGTTTGTAAATTAATGTTTTATTATTAGTTTGCATTAATTCTATGAATTTTAACATATTTGGCCGAATATAAAAGTACCTCTTAATGTATTTCTGTCTGAGTTCTTTAAATTTAGAACAAATTAAAATAAAATGATATTCGTCTTCAATATAAGCTGAATCACAAATCAAACATAATCTTTGTTTTCGTTCAAGCCTATTTGGACCATAACGTCCCGTTTGAATTCTTAATGAATGCGATGACAATCGCAACCTAGATACAAAATATCTTAAATTACTAGGCAACATGTCTAGGTAACTTTCATATGCAAAATTCACTTTGAATGAAGCATATAAGTACATAATCTTATTATTATTAACATCAGCAGTCCAGTTTTGCATGTAATAATCTATTAACCTTTGTTTAAAAACAGCATGAAACTTTTTTAAATTTATCACATCCTGTGTTTCCCATGTATACCGGAATCCATACTAATATAGTAAGTGCTTTACCTTTGATGCCCAATTTGTATAACCTTTATCACAATCCTCTCGTGTACACTTATACAGAGTAGTTAAAATAATATTTTCAGTTTTCAAAATTTTGCACCAGTATTTGATTATCCTAACGTATCGCTGAATATACAAAGGGTATCTACTTAATTCACCATATACTCCAACATTATTTGTACTAGTCCTTACTCCCAATATAGATTTTAAAAACTTCAAATGCACTCTCTCTAATTCTTTAGATTTCGTAAAACCCCATATTTCACAGGAATAACTTATAGTAGATCAGACAAATGCATCAAACAACTGACATGCAATTTTCGTTTTTTTAACCTAAACTTACGACAGTTTTTGGTTAAGACCCCCAATGCTTTAAGCCCTTTACCAACTAAATGTTCTTGATTTAATACAAAATTTCCAGTATAATTAAAAACTGCCCAAAGGTAATTAAAATCGTTAACAACTTCTACCTGCTGGTCATTGTATGTCCACAATTCGCTTGCTTTTAACCCACCCCTTTTTCTAAAGACCATGCACTTAATTTTAGCCGTGTTAACTTCTAATCCCCATTTTGTACAATAAGAATGCAATAAATTTAAACTATTTTGTAAATCTGTAGGTGCATTACCCATTAAAATCATATTATCTGCAAAAAGTAACAGAATGACTACTATATCGTCAAACACTAATCCCGAAATTAATTCCCTTTTTTAAAAAAGCTCTAGATATTCAATGAAGAGAGAATACATTATCGAGGAAATTATCCCCCCCTTGTCTCAACCCTACAGAATACCGAGAACGAATTACAGTGTCTAACGCAAGATTTGATTTTGTAATACATGTCCCTTATAATCCTTAACATTTTACCTTGAATACCTGTCCTATACAATTTTAACCAAAGGGAGTTTCTATCCACACCATCGAACGCTTTTTTCATGTCAATAAATGCACAGTACAGGTATTATCCTCCCAATTTGACCAGAGACTCATGCATATTCCGTGTATTATCGTCAGTAATCTTCGGATAAATTTCCGAAGGTATAAGAATGCACTATAAGAATACAATCCTCGTGGAACATGATTATTACCGGCTTTTGGTTTGCTATTTTTTATCACAGAGTATTAATACGAACAATCCCGATAAACACGCCGAAAATTAATCGAGTCTCAGGTCAAATTGGGAGGATAATACAGTCCAAATTAGATCTTATGGCACACCTATTGTTATTAGTGTTTACAAACACTACAGGTATAAACACAGTAGGTATTGTCCTGTTTTATTAACCTGTCAAAAATTAAATAATTATACGCTGCTGAACACGCCATAAATAGCTTCGGTTGATATCGATTGTTTTCGCTAATAAAAGCTTTCCTACTTGGCTTATTCGAGTACTTGTACATTTATTGTGAATCTCGTGAAAAACGTTTGAAACACAGATTTACCCAAGCTAAATATATCCATTCAGTGACGTAGGAATATTCATATTTTGACAGGTTAATAAAACAGGACAATACAAGGACACAATCAAAGATGTTTAAACCAGTCTCTACAGGTATGGTGGCCGGATGGCCGAGGGGTAATATCAGTCGCTATGTAGTGGCACAGAATATTGAAATATTTTGATGGTTGTTGGTTCGAATCTAACTGTAGGCAAAACTTTTGTCTTGATTTTTTTTAGTTTTATATTTGAAATGGGCTTTTGTGTTTTCATATTGTTTCATGTTATATTTTTTGGAGTGGGCGTATACATTTTTTTTTATATTTTTTATTAAATCATGCTGGGTTTGTGCCTTGTGGTAATTCTTCAGATAACACATTTGACTTGCAACTATGGTCAAGCACACTACACAGAGAGCCGTTCTGAATACACAGGCAAAAGAAATAAAGGTATAAAAGGAAATAAATGTAAATACAATAAATAATCAAAAAGAAAAAAAGTATTTGCCTACAGTGAGATTCGAACCAACAACCACCAAATTTTCTGTGTCATCATAACGGCTGATATTACCACTGGGCTACCCGGTCACTATAGATGTAGAGACTGGTTTAAATATCTTCGATTGTGTCCTTGTATCTACAGTGTTTTTACCTGTAGTGTTTGTAAACACTGATAACAATAGGTGTGCCATAAGATCTAATTTTATGATAGACAGATATTGTCCTGTTTTATAGACCTGTCAAATGTGAATATTCCTACGTCACTGAAAGGATATATTTAGCTTGGGTAAACCTATGTTTCAAACGCTTTTCACGAAATTCACAATAAATGTACAAGTATTATCCTCCCAATTTGACCTGAGACTCGACTAAATTTCGGCGTGTTTATCGGGATTGTTCGTAATACTCTGTGGAAAAACATAGCAAACCAAAAGTCAGTAATAATCATTTTCCACGAGGATTGTACAGTAAAACCCCTCTAATGCGACCACTTAATGAATAAACATGACTGTCTTTATAAGCAGACGGTTGCTTAAATTCAGGACAAAAGCTATGCAGAAAGCTCCTACAGATTATACAGTCCAAATTAGATAGTATGGCACACCAACATAACCTACTTAAAATGTAAACAAAACATACCTGTAACGGTGGTCTCGAGAAAAATAAAAATAAAACATAAAAAACATGTATACGCCCATCAAAACATATGACAAAAAAACAAAACTACCCATTCCAAATATAAAACAATAAAAACAAAAAAGATTCGAACCAAACTATAATAGCGGCCACCTGGGCATTATACAGTGTTTATACCTGTAGTGTTTATACCTGTAGTGTTTGTAAACATTGATAACAAAAGGTGTGCCATAAGATCTAATTATACAAAAAAATGTATTATCGGTAAGGTTTGAACTGGCACTCATCACCTTATCGACAATAAACCACGCTATATTGAGACTTGTTGACTCGGTTGATATCGATTGTTTCCGCTAATAAAAGCTGTCCTACTTGGCTTATTCGAGTACTTGTACATTTATTGTGAATCTCGTGAAAAACGTTTGAAACACAGGTTTACCCAAGCTAAATATATCCTTTCAGTGACGTAGGAATATTCACATTTTGACAGGTCAATAAAACAGGACAATACGGATATTATCCTACCAATTTGACCTGAGACTCATGCATATTCCGTGTATTATCGTCGGTAATCTTCGAATAAATTTCCGAAGGTATAAGAATGCGCTATAAGAATACAGTAAATCCCATCTAATGCGACGAGCAAAAAGGGGCATAATCCAGGTTTGCAAAGGCAGGTGGTAACTTAATACAAGACGAAAGTTATGCAGAAAGCTCCTATAGGAGCTTTCTGCATAACTTTTGTCCTGCATTAAGCAACCACCTGCTTATAAAGATAGGCATGTGTATTCATTAAGTGGTCGCATTAGAGGGGGTTTACTGTACACTCCTCGTGGAACATGATTATTACCGGCTTTTGGTTTGCTATGTTTTGTCACAGAGTATTACGAACAATCCCGATAAACACGCCGAAATCTAATCGAGTCTCAGGTCAAATTGGGAGGATAATAGACCAACTTATTTTGGAACAAAACATGACCTACTCTATAGTAAACAACGAGCAGTGAGTCCACATTTTGGGGGAATCAGCATTCTGTCAGCATGAGAAAATCGTGATTTTCCCCTTTTCAATCCATATAATCTTCTACATTATCTTAGTTGGATGGACTGCAGCAATGCCGACACCCACAGATCGTGGATCGTAGATATTATGGCACACCAATATAACCTACTTAAAATGTAAACAAAACATACCTGTACGGTGGTCTCGAGAAAAAAAAAAATAAAAAAATTCGCTCATCAAAACATATAAAAAAATAAAACTACCCATTCCAAATATAAAACAATAAAAACAAAACAGATTCGAACCAAACTATTATAGCGGCCACCTGGGCATTATACAGTGTTTATACCTGTAGTGTTTGTAAACATTGATAACAAAAGGTGTGCCATAAGATCTACAGTAGTATTATCCTACAAATTTGACCTGAGACTCATGCATATTCCGTGTATTATCGCCGGTAATCTTCGAATAAATTTCCGAAGGTATAAGAATGCGCTATAAAAATACAGTAAAACTGCTCTAATACGACCAGCTAAAGGGGACATAATTCAAAGTGGCAAAGGCATGTGATAGCTTAATACAGGACGAAAGTTATGCAGAAAGCTCCTGTAGGAGCTTTCTGCATAACTTTCGTCCTGCTTTAAGCAACCATATGCTTATAAAGACAGTCATGTTTATTCATTACGTGGTCGCATTAGAGGGGTGTACTGTACAATCCTCGTGGAACATGATTATTACCGGCTTTTGGTTTGCTATGTTTTGTCACAGAGTATTACGAACAGTCCCGATAAACACGCCGAAATTTAATCGAGTCTCAGGTCCAATAGGGAGGATAATACAGCGATCAGATGGCGTTGTTTACAAAACAGTGTGTATGTAAACACAGAAAGTTAACGATAAGTACAACTGTGGCATGTATATTAGGATAGGAAGAAGTGGTGGAGCCACACAAGTCAACTGCCTGGATTAACCTATACAACATGTCGCAGTTTAATTTATCGTTAATTTTCTGTGTTTACATACGTACTGTTTTGTAAACAACGCCATCTGATCGTTGTACTATTATACCAAAATGTAAAGTACAGTCACGGCTCACTACTCGTTGTTTACCTATAATGTAAACAAAACGAAGCGACCACGGCGCTTCTTTATTTTTAAATAACTTAGCAAGCCGCAACTCTTCAGCATAGTTGTCTTGGTGCAATGGATATGTATCTGGGCTTGCACACTGCGGGTCTCGAGTTCGATTCTGACCAGTGGCCAATATTTGTTTTATTAATTGATTGTCCATACAAAACAACAATAAATATAACATATAATATTAATAACCAAATATTAACATATAATTGAAAAATACTAAAAATTATGTGTGATATAGCGGATGTACAACAACGCCTCAGTTTTCTGTTCAACTTTTATTCAGAGTCTTAAGCTATATGGAAGCTAGCAGCGTCTAACTCTGACTTTTAGAATCTCCACTTAGCTCCTAATTCGAGCTGTTTAAATACTAAATCTCAACCAGGAAACACCAATTTAAATCGTGTATTGACCTTCGTCAATACACTAGCAAATAGGTGACTTCCTGGACTTAAAGTCGAACCTTTAAGCTGCGGCTAATTTCCATATTATATTACACCCCTTCCCAACCCATTCAAAAAATAAAAACGAAAACATAAATGTAAACTAACTCTCCGCAGAGTACAGTTATAAGAATATTATTTATATCGCCAACTCTGAAACAAATATAAAACAAAACAGTAAAGTATAACAATTTTCGGGCTGAACCATCCGAACATCTATAGTGTCAACTGAAAAACAAGATAAGATTTAAAAGTAAAATAACCCGGCACCCTCTGAAACAAAAGAAGCAAAAAAAATTAATAATCATAGTAGACAATCCTATTCATCTATATACAAGAAAACATTGAAGAGAAAACAATAAAACCGTTCATTAATTAATATTCCATAGTCCTTGATTACTCATTACTCGCAGACACATAATTATCACTAAAACACACGCACACACAGAATCGTTATTAGTCCACTCGCACACAAAATTGTCACTAGTTCACTCGCACACTTAAATTGTCACTGTTTATCCAGGGCGTCCTCTCGCACACTTAGATTGTCACTGTTTATCCAGGGCGTCCTCTGGGAATCGGATGCCAGTCTCTGGCCACGTCTCGCATAAAGCGAGCCACCTGATTTACTACGAAAACTTTCGCTTGGTCCAGGTCCGCACAGACTCCTGCCTGGTCCGCGTCGTCGAAACGCCCCGTCCGTAATAATTCGTGGACGGGGTCCATGTTGTACCGCTGGGAGGGTAAAAACGGTTCCAGAATGTCAAGGTAACATAGGTCCCTGAACCAGCGGTTCCAATTCCGCCGGGCTCGCCTAGCCAACAATTCTCGGGCGGATCTTGTAGGCGTGGGGCTCGGCACAGGTACAGCGGGCTGCTCGTGTCGACAAAAGGGACAACGGTTTACCAGTTGTCCCGTCTCAGAAGTTGTCGTGCAGCGGGAAAAAACAGTCCACACACACAGAACTTTTACATAAACACTTGTTCACCGCATAAACGGCCACCTCGGCGTAATTTACGCAAATGGAGCACTCTTCCATCCACAATTCCTCGAAGTGTTGGGTATTCATGGTAGCAGATTTTCAACAGTAAGTCCAGAAATATTCCGTATAGCAATGGTTGTTCAGATTCGAACAGGGTCATTAAGTATTTGTCAGTTTATTTATATAGAAGAATCCGGAAACGGGTGATAAATTGTGACGTAGAAGAATCCGGAAACGGGTGATAATTGTGACGTTTTCTGATTTTCCCTGTCGTAGTTTTGACGTGGTTCAATCTATTTCTCATGATCCGGATCGCTGGGAGGCGTTAAAATGGTTGGGTAAATCAGCTGAGGTTTGTCGTGATATACATTCTGAGGTGCCGACGGATAACTTCCGGGAGCGTATGTCTGACGGCTACATTCGTTGACCATTTGTCGTGTTTCCGGGGTAGTTCTGGCGGTGCGTTTATCTCATTTACATCGAAGCTAGCTTGTGGAGTTGTTGCAAGAGGTATTTGGCGGTCATTTGTCGCAACTCGCGGTTCGACCGACATAACTTCTACACAACTAGACTCGACATTTGTTAGCTGATCTAAACGACCGATAACAGATCCTCTATAAAGTGTTAAGGTTTTGTTAGATCCGTTGGTGATTAATACAGGAATTTTACGCTCAGATGTGAGTGTGACTAATGCATCAGATACTTGGAGTAAGGGTTCCTGATAAATATAACCTCGGTCAACAGAACAGACTTCATATTGTTGGTTTACTTGAAGAAACGGGTTTTGCTTCAATTTACCTTGAACCTGATAAACAGTGCGCGGTTTTAATGTAGTGGTTTTCGTTAGCCTAATGATAGAGGCGATACAAATGTCATCTTGTAAAGCTACATATGTGTCTTTTATCCTAATACAGTTTAGGTCAAAATAAATTCTACAACTATTTTTTGCCAAAAAGTCCTTACCAAGTATACACGACCGGTTAAGATTATTTACTATGACGAAAACATGATCTAAAATTAGCTTATTGACCTTGAATGAAATTTTAGCTGTACCTAGTACATTTAGGCTACTGCCAGAGGCAGATTGTAGTGACAGGTTTGATTTCCTTAACTCATAGTGAGGTTTCAAATATTTGAATATTGAATAATTCAGTAAACTGCAACTTGCACCTGTATCTACTAAAGCTCTAAGTGGCTGTTTCCCTATTTTGATTAGCATAGAATTTGGAATTTCCTTATTTGCAACAAAAGAGTTTCCTATTTCGTTTGAAATATTCTCTGACCCGTGGATCCCTGTACGGCGAGAAGAATTTAGTTTTTTGAAGGCCTTTGAAACTGTTCGTTTCGCATTTGAAGCTGTTGCCATTCGAGGCAATTTGCACGTATGTGACCAAATTTGCGGCAAAAGTAACACTGAATTGTGTTCATTTTTGAGAAATCCCTAGCCGGTGTTTGCCTATTTGTGTCTGATTTAACAGCGTTTACGCTACGTCTTCTGCATTCATTTAGATTGTGACCCCTGCGTCGGCATGAAGTGCAAAATTTTCCCCTATGCAAGTGACTAATATCCATGCTTTCGTACTCAGGATAAGGGTTTCTTGTATTTCCCCTAAATTGTTCTGTATAAGAAGTTTGCGAATTTGCGCGAGGATTTTCCGTAGTTTGTGGTAACCTAGCCTTGCACCTTATTTTGACATTTTGTTCTTGTACCGCAATTTGTACCGCGTTGTCGAAAGAATTCGGGTTTTGTCTGATTAGTTTGACCCTAATATCATTGTCTAAGAGGCCATCTATGAAAAACCCTATGATTTGATGATCTATAACCCGCAGGCCTGTGTCAAAACCAGTGTACGCTTCTTGCGCCAAAGTTGTGATTCTATCCGCGAAATTCTGTACATTTTCGAACCGACCCTGTTTAGCAGACCGTAACTTTGAGAAATTATGGTACGTGTCAGAAACCTCGCCAAAACGTATCTTTAATTCATTTTTTACTAAATCCCAATTAGCGTCTGGATTGCTCTCTAAAAGTCTCTGCAGAAAGTCCGACACTATTCCCTCACTAAACCTATACGCGACTTTAGCCTTACTAGTCTCTGGAAGGTTATTTATGACAGCACATTTATCTACAGCTTTCAACCAGAAACGTAATTTTGATTGTTCCCCGTTAAATATAGGTACCGTATCAGATAGCCCTAAATTCCCAATTTTATCATTCAAGGAATGCAGTAGCCCGGCGAAATCAGTATCAGCCATAGTTGCGACCCAAAAACAAGCTAAACAGAATAAAAGTTCACTAACCTTTGGTCCATGATCCTGGTTCTTAGGCACCAATTCACGCTGTGTGATATAGCGGATGTACAACAACGCCTCAGTTTTCTGTTCAACTTTTATTCAGAGTCTTAAGCTATATGGAAGCTAGCAGCGTCTAACTCTGACTTTTAGAATCTCCACTTAGCTCCTAATTCGAGCTGTTTAAATACTAAATCTCAACCAGGAAACACCAATTTAAATCGTGTATTGACCTTCGTCAATACACTAGCAAATAGGTGACTTCCTGGACTTAAAGTCGAACCTTTAAGCTGCGGCTAATTTCCATATTATATTACATATGAAGATGATTACAAATAGCAAACCATTTTTTTTTTATTAAAAATGAAAACTGCCTAGCTTGATATTCGAATCCACAAACCCCTGTTTGCAAGACCAGGTACATATCCATTAGACCAAAGCCCAGTACATAATATGTGGCGACTTACTAAAGTTATGTAAATGCTGTTATGTAAACAACAAAATAAACTGAGACTCATCAATTTCCGTTAGCGTTCCCGGCTATACTCGGATGAATTCGATTACCATACATACCAATACATACGAATGTATACGGAATATGCACGGAGTCTCAGTTTAATCTGGTCAAGCAATAAAATAAAAGCTTGGTTTAACTGTACATAATCGGGCTCATCAAAAGAAACAGTTTTCTCTATCAAAAACCATGAAATCATTTTTATGGCCAACACGGCCATTGAAGTCCCCTGTAATAAATATAGAACCTAACTCCTCGAAATCACATATATCGCCCAATTTAAAACCCAGCAACCTATTAGTATCAAGATTAAAACAGCTAGGACTGTTAGACTTCGGGCAATTTGGCTTAGCTAAATTTAGGGGTTCGAGAGGGGGCAACTCGAAATCAAAGCGTGTTTGGGATGTAAATAAAGGTGTTCATTTAAACCAATTAAGCGAAATACCCCAATTAATTCCAATTGTTTCTGGAAACCGTCAGATCAAAAGGGAAATTCCATCTGCTGGTGTAAATTTCTATCACTTGAAAGAGTTACCCCAGATAATCCGACCCACTGTTTCTAAACCTCACAGAAACACTGGTAAATTCTCAGCAGTGCCCTTTTCCAGGGAAACGGACAATCTTGTACTTGTAAAACGCGAACCTCCGACGCCAGCCAAAAGTAAAAGTATGCAGCATAAATCCTAGATCAGTCAAAAACAAGGCTCTTTCTATTTGCGACTATATTGTTTCAAATGACTTAGACGTGGTAGCCGTTACAGAAACCTGGCTCGGTAGTTCTGTAGACAAATCATGCCTAAGTGAACTAGTTCCCACCAATTACAAAATTGAACATGTCCCTCGCTGCAATGGCAACCTTGGCGGCGGGGAGGTTAGGACGTCCGTAAACCGGTTTAAACCCCCAGTGGTGTTTTTGCTGCTGACCGTGCCAAGGCGGTACTCTCTTTGTCACCCTTCCTTTTGTTTGCATTGCGTCTTTGTGCTTGTGGTTTGTTCATGTTGTGGAACGTTTGTCCCTGGTTCTTGTGTGTCTTTTGGTGTTTTCTGTGTTCATTTCGTGTGTGTGCGTGTGCGTTTGGGTGTGTGGTTGTGTGTGTGTGTGTGTGATGCTGTCTATCGGTGTTTTGGTGGTGGTTGCGTCTTGCATGTGGCTTTGCCTGCTTGACTTTACTACTTTTCCATTCAATAGGACTTCGCCTCCATTCGTCGACAAGAGATGGCGATTTCTCAAATTTTGAGTACATGGACTGCACCGTAAGTATCCGATATTTCACTCTACGCCTAGTAGTCGTTTACAGACCACCGCCATCGCGGGGAAATGGCCTTAAAACCGGAGAGTTTCTTTATAATGAATGGCCACTTTTCCTATCTAAATTTGTGACTTGTGACAGACCGGTCATCATTGTAGGGGACTTAAACATCCATCTTGACAATCAAAGTGACATGAACACAGTTAACTTTGTTAGTACACTAGAGTCATTTGGATTGCAACAGCATGTGGATGAAGCCACTCATGTAGGTGGACATACCCTTGATGTTATTATCACGAGAAACGGTGATGACTGTGTGTCAAATATTGAGGTCGCCGATCCAGGACTATCTGACGGCACTGGTAAAGTTTCGCGCGATCATTTTTCCGTAACTTTCGAAGCAAAGGCGGCTAAACCTCCAACAGTGAGAAAAACTGTTTTATTTCAGAAACTTAGGGCAATTAATGTTGACTCATTTAAAACAGATCTCATCAACTCTGAACCCATCAAAGTAAGTTTGCAAATGACAGATGTTGATGAGCTGGTTAACACATATACACAAGCGCTGGCGGCACTTGCCGATAAACATGCACCATTGTGTACTAAAACCATAACGCTCAGACCATCATGTCCGTGGTATACACAGGAACTGCACGATGCTAAACATGCACGGCGCAAGTTGGAAAGAAATTGGGAAAAATCCAGACTCACAATAGACCATCAGCTATACAGAGAACAGTGTGCCAACGTAAACAAGCTGTTGACAAAGGCAAAGGTTGATTTCTACTCAGAGAAAGTAGAATCTTGCCAGGCAGACTCAAAGAGTCTTTTCAAAGTTACTAAGCACCTGCTAGGCACAACTAGTGACATCAAATTGCCTAAGACTTCGTCCTTAAGACAACTTGCACAAGACTTCAGTGACTTTTTTGTCAACAAAGTGGACAAAATTCGGGCGGATATTGCATCAGACACTGTATCGAGTACACCAGTTATTACTGAAATGCAGCATGCAACGAACGCTTTTGATAGTTTTGTTACAGCTACAGAAGAAGAAGTAGAACAGATCATTAAGGCATCCCCTTGCAAGTCCTGTGAACTGGATCCTATACCTACATGGCTGTTAAAGTCATGCCTTGGTGAACTCCTACCGATTCTGACAAAAATTGTAAACTCCTCTTTAGACACGGCCAACGTTCCAAAAAACTTCAAGATGTCATATGTCAGACCTATTTTGAAGAAACCGAATCTGGATTCAAACGAACTTAGGAATTATAGGCCTGTTTCGAATTTGCCATTTGTCTCCAAAGTGTTAGAAAAAGTGGTCGACAAGCACATTGAGTCCCACTTGACCTCAAACGGACTACATGAGCACCATCAGTCGGCATACCGAAAGCAACATTCAACGGAGACTGCTCTCCTGAAAGTTCAGAACGACATCCTTCAATCCCTAGATAAAAACGAAATAACAGTTCTGGTCATGCTTGACTTATCGGCTGCATTTGACACTATCGATCATGAAACTCTGCTAAAACGCCTGGAAAAAGACTTCAGAATTATTGGAAAACCTCTTGAGTGGATAACTTCCTACCTGAATGACCGCTATCAAATAGTCTCAGTAGATGGAGAACTGTCCACCCCAGTTAAAATGGAATATAGCGTGCCACAGGGTTCCGTCCTAGGACCAAAACACTACATCATGTACACGAAACCTGTCGGCTCAATCTGCAGAAACCATGGGCTTAATCACCATTTCTATGCCGATGACTCACAGTTATACCTGTCCTTTAAGCCCAAGGGCATATCCTGTCAACTGGAGGCTCTATCGCGAGTTGAGGACTGTCTCAAAGAAGTAGTCTCTTGGATGCATCAGAACATGCTGAAGCTCAATACTGACAAGACTGAGGTCATTCTGTTTCATACAAAAAACACAGAAGTACCTGCAGAGG
Source organism: Azorinus chamasolen (assembly GCA_963576725.1). NCBI lineage: Eukaryota > Metazoa > Mollusca > Bivalvia > Cardiida > Solecurtidae > Azorinus > Azorinus chamasolen. The sequence continues at coordinate 73,245,940 of OY755239.1, read as the reverse complement.
TTAGTGTGCAAGTAGGACCCTCTAAAATCAGGCCATCTTTGTGTATAAAGAATCTCGGTGCATGGCTCGATTCACAAATGGATATGACATCACATGTCAATTCCGTGTGTAGGTCTAGTTATGCACAACTCCGACAAATAGGCCATATTAGAAAGTACCTCTCACCTGATGCTACCAAGACTTTGGTAAACTCTCTTGTTACATCGAAAATAGACTACTGCAATTCACTGCTACATGGGATTTCAAACAACTCACTGCGGAAATTTCAAAGAGTGCAAAACACAGCAGCCCGCATCATAACCAGAACTTCCCGATATAATCATATCACGCCGGTTTTGAAGCAACTTCACTGGCTTCCGGTTCAACATCGGATTGAATTCAAAATTCTGACTCTTACGTATAAAGCCATGCACAATGAATCTCCCAAGTACATTGTCGACATGCTTGACGTATACAGGCCGCGCAGAGAGTTAAGGTCAGCAAGCAGATCATTGTCGTTGGTTGTGCCAAAAAGTCGTAAGGTAAAATACGGTGAGAGAAGTTTCATGCATGCAGCTCCGAAACTTTGGAATGCTCTACCTTCAGGCATTAGAGACGCAAGGTCACTGGCATGTTTCAAAAGGTGTCTGAAAACGCACTTTTTCAATATTTATTACTAGGACAGTTTTGTTCAGAATAGGAATGGCTTTCAGCCAACCTATTATGCTAACCGATTACCCAATAGTCATGTACAGTGGCAACTAAGCTAAGGTTAGGAATGGCTTTCAGCCAACCTATTAAGCTAACAGTTGACCCAGTAGTCATGTACAGTGGCAACTGAGTTCAGGATAGGAATGGCTTTCAGCCAACCTATCAAGCTAACAGTTGACCCAATAGTCATATAAATGGAATGATTTCTAATTTATGATATTGATGAGCATGGCTTTCAGTCAACTTGTCTGTATCAAGTTTGTTAATATATTATAGATTATTCTAATTTGTGATATTGATGAGCAAGGCTTTCAGTCAACTTGTCTGTATCAAGTTTTGTTAATACAGATTATTCTAATTTGTGATATTGATGAGCATGGCTTTCAGTCAACTTGTCTGTATCAAGTTTGTTAATATAGTTTATTCTAATTTGTGATATTGATGAGCATGGCGTTCAGTCAACTTGTCTGTATCAAGTTTGTCAATACAGTTTATGCTATTCCTTGCGGATAGTGATTTTATATCTATTGTATATCTTTTGCTTATCTTTCACTGACCGGGTGGAAAATCATGTAGTTCCTTCCGGCTAGCGATTTCATATATATTGTACAGCTTTCATTGTCTGGATAGATAATCATGCGGATCGTTCCGGTTAGTGATTTCATCCATGTGAAGCGCTTTTGAACGCACATATCCAGTGTGAAAAGAGCGCTATATAAATGTGGTATAATAATATTATAATAATAATATCACTCTGCAAGGCCTGAAAAAGATCTACACTGTGTACATTATATGCAGGCGAGTCTTCACACCAAATGTAAACACCACAAAGGTAAATATCACGATCAAGGTTAAATAATGTTTACACAACTTAAGCCAAATAATTGTATCATAGTGATTCTTTACTACAGTAACGCCTTTTTCAACCGAGTACTTTAAATATAAAACAAGACCACCGCTATGTCTTTTTGCATTTTTGTGTTTAAATTGTCTATAGTAGTTCATACATGTATATCCGTTTAGATCCAATTCACTGCCTTTATTGGCCCAGGTTTCGTACAAAAAAATAATATCATTTGGTTTCAAAATATCGATAAAATCGTCACTTTCCATTTTCGTATCAGTAAGCCCGTTACAGTTCCATGACAACACACGTAGCCCATCTTCCTCGTCCCCATCAGCCTCTGTCACTAACCGGCCTGCCATCAATGTATAGCTTGCCATACGCGATCCATGCCCTTTTCCCCTCTCGATGCGCAGCCTTCATTTTAGGCAGTAACTGTTTCCGTTTTTCAAACTCTCGTGGGAATTGCTCATTAATGTAAAATTGTGTGTTTTTCAGTCTGCTTCTCGATTTACGCACTGTTTCACGAAATTTGAATAATGTAAATTTAGCAACAATCTGCCTATTTCGTCCTGCCTCATGCACCCTGTCAAACGCTATCTCGTCTGCTAACTCCTGCGCTATTTCTAATTTCTCCCTCCCTCATAAACGATCTTAAGGTCTTCTCCGTCTGCTCTGGAACCTCATTCGGGGCCTCAGCTAGGCCAGCGAAAAGCAAATTATTTCGCATAGTCTGCGATTGTAAATACACAATATCGTCCTTGATTTGCCCGTGCTGCTTTTCTAACTGCGACACTCATTCGCTAATCCTAAACACAGATCTATAGAGTCTTGTTTCTCTTCTACCTTGCTCACTCTGTCTTCTACTTTCTTGGTTTTGTCATGTATAAAAGTCCACAGCTTTTTCAGATCACACTCTATACTGTCAACCTTCTTGCCTAGACCATCAAGTTTTACCATTCGTGTTTCAATGTCATTTATTTTGGTATTCATTTTGCCCAGAAACCTTAAAATATCAGCATTCGTCGGGTCTTCATTGTTGACACCACTAACACCTACCCCACCCACCGGTGGTTCGAATGCGGAGTTTGTACTCATGTCTGTAGAGTTTATTGTCTGCAAAATTGTGTTATTATACAAAACATCACTAGAAGCTCTCAAACGCTGGCTAACGGTGAAAGTATCGTTACTCACTGTGCCACTGTAGCTGTCATCCAACGTTGATGTCTCCGAATCCTCGCCATGTTTAGCCATCTTTTGTGTGACCAGTTCTGACTCACTACTTGTTTCCTTTTATTTGCAATCCATATCCATATGGTTAATATCCAACTAACCACAATACACAAGATACAAGTAGTGTCCGATTATTTAAGGTAATATTAGTTTTCAAAACATCAAAATTAATGGATTTTTTTCACCGCTAGACCACTTCTCCATTCACGTCACGTGACCTTGAAAATCATAGGACGGTTTCTTACCTGTTTCACACCCACATCATACACTAACATAGTATCACTTTATAGAACGGTTTCTTATCTGTTCCTCACCGACATCATGCATTAATATAGTATCACTTTATAGATCGGTTCTTTACCTGTTCCTTACCGACATCATACACTAACATAGTATCACTTTATAGAACGGTTTCTTATCTGTTCCTCACCGACATCATGCATTAATATAGTATCACTTTATAGATCGGTTCTTTACCTGTTCCTTACCGACATCATACACTAACATAGTATCACTTTATAGAACGGTTTCTTACCTGTTCCTCACCGACATCATACACTAACATAGTATCACTTTATTGATCGGTTCTTTACCTGTTCCTTACCGACATCATACACTAACATAGTATCACTTTATAGAACGGTTTCTTTACCTGTTCCTTACCGACATCATACACTAACATAGTATCACTTTATAGATCGATTCTTTACCTGTTCCTTACCGACATCATACACTAACGTAGTATCACTTTAACCCTTCTCATGCTGAAATAAAGTTTGCCAAATTCCTGATGAATTACACATCCCATTCGTGGCAACGTGTCAAGCAGCTTGTATCCTCATAAGACGCAGGCACGGCATCATGTCGGGATACAACCTGTTTGCAACATCAATCAGGCCGCGATGAATAAGTTAATTTATTTTAAAATATTGTTTGTGCATATATTTCATCAACATTTTACCATTTTCTGTTTTACTTTTATGTGAATTCGGTTTTCTAACATAACTTTCTAAGGATTGCAATATTGGCCTCCGTGGCAGAGTGGTTATGGTCTTCGACCGACAATCACTAACTTATGCATGGTGTTCTTCTGTCAATTGAAAGATGAAATCTGTTTCATACACGGAAAAAACTGTGGGGTCTTCCTCGACCTGTATATAGCAGGACGCCGCGATATGACTAAGATAATATTAAATTGATGTAAACCCCCTAATACAAACAAATCACTATTGGTCTCTAGCATTGAATTTTTATGCGTATTACATGTAGCAATGTTGATTACCTGACTATTTTAGGTCTGACTTTTCAAAAACTTAAAATAAATTGTAATTAATCGTTATGTCTATATATAAAACATTGTATATATACTCTCATATTACCTGTAAACACAAAACCGCACTGAAAAGGCCAGTAAATTATACAACATTCTATACGTCTCTTACCAATGATTGATTTGGTTTAATGTTTAAACTCATTTACAGTTTACCAGATTGTAAAGCCAGCATTGGATTTGACGACCTAATTAGCAAGTTATATTCGTCTTACGTTTATGTTTGATCATCCCTACCCATCAGAGACGTCGTAAATTTGTTATTAACCCTTAACCTGCTGAATAATTAAACTGGCTCCTCCCTTTCTGAATAGTAATTTAACACAACTAATTTGTACCAAAATTTATCACTGGCGAAAATGATATTTATTACAAACAGTGCAGACCCTGATCAAATGACTCACTGTTGAACCTTTGATCTGGGACTACACTGTTTGCAAAAGTATTGTGTATTCGTTTCCCGCTTATTAAGGGTATACATTTAGTAAAGATTCATTACAAATTGTACAGTAGTGATAAATATATGATAATAACACTTATATAGAACAGAAAACAGTACATTCGCAAACATTGAATTATCGCGCCCGTATATGACATTTTGCGTTTTTGCCGCCCTACTTTTAAGTACAGAGAAACCCCTCAACGCCGGAATCTAAAATAAGCATAAATGCCGGTCTTTATATCAGACGGCAGCTTAGTGCAGGTTGAAAGTCATGCATTAGGAGCTTTCTGAATGACTTTTAACCTGCATTAAGCAGCCATCTGTCTAAAAGATCTAAATTCTTCTTTACTAATCTGTTTACTGTAGAACGAAAGCATACTTGGCATGTACGATCATACTGAAACCTGTCAGAGATAATTGTAGCAGAGTAAACCTTGTCAGAGATAATGTCAATAAGGTTATCCTGTCAGAGATAATGGTAGTACAGTGGACCCTGTCAGAGATAATGGTAGTACAGTGAACCCTGTCAGAGACAATGGCAATACACTGAAAATTGTCAGAGCTAATAGTAGTAGAGTGAATCCTGTCAGAGATATTGGCAGTACAGTGAGCCCTGTCAGAGATAATGGTCGTAGAGTGAAACTGTCAAAGATGATAACAATACAGTGAATCCTGCCAGAGATAATGGTAGTAGAGTGAACCATGTTAGAGATAATGGTGTAGAGTGAAACCTGTCAGAGATAACGGCAATACAGTGAATCCTGTCAAATATAGTGGTAGTAGAGTGTTAGAGATAATGGCAGAACAGTAAACCCTGTGGGAGATAATGGTAATAGAATGAACCCTGTGAGAGATAATGGCAATCAGGTGAACTCTGTCAGAGATATTGGGAGTAGATAGAACCCTATCAGAGATAATGGTAGTACAGTGAACCCTGTCACAGATAACGAAAATACATTAAAAACTGTCAGAGATAAAGGTAGTAGAGTAAACCCTGTCAGAGATAATGGTAGTAGAGTGAAACATGTCAGAGATAACGGCAATACAGTGAATCCTGTCAGAGATAATAGTAGTAGAGTGAACTGAAACCTGTCAGAGATAATGGTAGTAGAGGGAACCCTGTCAGAGATAATGGTAGTAGAGTCCATTCTGGCTTAGCCCTTACCCCGCTGTAATGTCTAGTCAATTTGGATCTCGTGCAAAATTGGCTGCTTCTGATTCGAAAAAGCGTTTGAAAAACCTATTGACTAAGTGGTAAACAACTTTGACCCTGATTAGACGACAAGTTACTCGATCCAAGCTGTTTGCTAAGGTGCACCAGATCGGGGTTAGCCGGATAAAGGTTAAGCAATCATAGAAATGTCTTTCAGGCAGATTTGTCATTATCAAATATTGTAATGTATACGTACTCTACTGTCTTACTGGTGATTTATATAACATGGGACCAGTAGTTTCCGCCAATAAATACGGTTCATACAACGGCGTGAACTCCATTCTTCTATTTAAATGTAATAGGAAAAATAACAAAACTACAGGAATCTCGCTAATACAACCGCATACACAATTAACACAAGTATCTCGAAAATCAGGTGCTTGCTTAATTCAGTTAAAAAAATAATGCAGAAAGCTCCTGTAGGAGATTTCTGGATTGCTTTTGACATGCATTAAGCTATCCAATGCTTTAAAATTCGGAATTAGTCTTTACTTGAGTTGTCATATTAACGAGATTTTACTGCCTGTAATATTTCAAACCTGCACAAAAGCTTAAAAGACGCAATTACGAAATCAGACGCTTCCGCAAGTTTGCAAATCTAATGAAGGACACACCTAGAATGCGTTTATCCTTGAAGCTCTAGGCACTGACTGGTTTCATTCACACTTTACGTTTTTTTCTGCTAAGTACAGTGTCTTGTAGTGAACAGATATGTTCTAATGAACATACATGTAGAGTCTCGCTAATGCGGCCACGGTCGTTGGGTAAATATTTAATTACTATATTTTATAATATAACACTGGCACTGGTTTGAAATTAAAAACAGTAGAGTATCGCTAATGCGGCCGCATACTTTATCAACACAGGAGTATGGTTGCTTAATGCAGGGCAAACGTGATGCAGAAAACACATGTATGAGCTTTTGCCATGCATAAACCCTTTCTCTGTTGAATAATCATGTAAAAATAATGGCATAATGAATATTATTTATTAGCTTGCTTTTGGTAATGACATATGTACACAAGATATTTTGGTATTGGTGCACACTGAAGAGTAGGATCTATTATAATTTCATAAACAAACAGAACAGACCCATATCTGAGTCGTCTCTGTCTACAAAGGCGAGAAGAAGCGTTTGTATGAAGGAATGGGCCAAGCAATCACCTGCGATTAAAGACTCCTATATTCGTACGTTATATGGTCGCAAATTAGCGAGACCCTTTTACATCAAACCGAACAGCAACCAAGCGAAACATAAGGGAGACATAATTATACAGTGACAGACATTTTATCAAAAGTACAAGCTACGTATTCACCCTACATTCTATATTTTACAAACTTATGTATTAGTAAAGCGGACGAGCATAAAACAAATCGAAAATGAATGGTACAAGTTCGAATCCCTGGTGGTATTGTAGCATTGTAAAGGCACTGAGCATGTCTTTAACGTGGTCTGCAAGACAATTGAATGTACATACTTATCTCTTTGTAACGTTGCGTAAATTCTAGTTTAACCATTCGTTCCATATATACCCGTTTTCACATTTAGATCAGACTGCTCCTACACGAGCTGTCTGATCGGGACCTGCTTTGTTTGTTCATTGAATAATACATAGTTATTTCTTCAGTAGTATTTCTTCATGGCAAAAATGTCTGCGTGCGTACGTGGATAATCATGGAGTACATAATTAATATATGTAATTATCAAGGTTTCGAGTGTAATCACCTCGGCCGTTTCCTCCGTTCAGCACACATCGATTACCTATACGCATGCGCATTAACATCAATATATATCTTTTAACATAAACTTATCCTACATTCTTTAATTGCCAACGTGGTACACTCGAATAAAAATTACCGCTATATCTCGTATTCTTCAGCAAAAAAACGATATCTAAGGATATATTTTTTCCGATTCTACCTCAGCTGAACTATTGGAAGTCAGGTTTTCCATTAAGACAATATAGATGATAAAGAGAAATTGCTCTGACTGCTGTTGCAGCACGAGCTCTGTGACCATGGCTTTGGACAATGACGTTGACAATGCTGATCCACAGTCTGACGCTATTTGGATACTTTCCTCTACTTTCATCGTATTCACTATGCAATCAGGTAGGCTTTAAAACCATTGTTTTCTTCGTGAATTTAAATTATTATGCAAGAATGTATTACTGGGTGAATATTCACTGGCTGGATTTTATAATGTTATCAAAACAAGGGCACTTTGGACCACAACAGAAACTTAAGAATTAATTTTATATAGTTTCATAATACTCAGGGAGCCAATAGTGCCTACCGTGCACCCCCCCCCCCCCCGACTTTTTTCATGGGTACCAAAATGTTCAGAAAAGTGTCCTGAATCAGAATCGCGAATGTACTCAAACTTAAATTCTTTTAGGCTGTGTGTATTTTAACCGTTTCCATGGCAACCCCCCAGTTTTCGTAATGATGACCCATACCTACAAATTCGCCCATATCACAGCCAGTTTTTGTCCTAAAACTATAAAACTGGTACCAAATGGAAGATAAGACATTGTGCTTTTATTTCCAACTTGTTTTTTTTCTAAATTATCTTATTTGCATACTCATGAATATTAATGAGAACATTAAAAATAGTAAAAAACAGTATAGAAATAACGTAAACCGTTCATATTTTATCCTACAAATATCAGAAAATAACTTCAAATGCAGTTTAACATGATGACAAAAATCCCAGGAAACAACATATCCAATTTGAGGACCATAGCATTAACTTTAAGTACCATTTTCACCGTTTCCATGGCAACACCCTAGTTTTTGCAATAATGGCCCGTACCTGCAAAATCGTACATATCACAGCCAGTTTTTGTCCTAAACCTATAAAACTGGTACCAAATTGGAGATACGACATTGTGATTTTATTTCCAGTTTTTTGTTTTAATTACCTTATTTGCTTACTCATGAATATTAATGAGAACATTAAAAATAGTAAAAACAATATAGAAATAACGTAAATAATGTAAACTATTCACTTTTTATTCTACAAATATCAGAAAACAATTTCAAATGCAGTTAAACATGATGACAAAATCCTCAAAAAACAAAATATCATATTTGATGACCAAACATTTAACTCTAAGTAACGTTTTAACTGTTTCCATAGTAACCATTCATTTCACTCTGTTCACACATTTTTGTTAGTCGACCCCTACCTGCAAAAATCTTCCATACCACATGAAGTTTTTGTGCTAACTGTATAAAACTGGTACCGAATTACAGCTAAGACCTTGTGCTTTGGTTTAAAGGCTATACTTAGGAATTACCTTATTTGCATACAAATGAATATTAATGAGAATAATTAAAAAATAGCAAAAAATAAAGAAATAACGTAAACCTCTCAATTTTTATCCTACCAATATCAGAAAAACAACTCCAAATGTAGTTTAAATTGATGACTAACTACTCAGAAAGCCAAGTATCTAAATTGATACCCAAACAATGAACTGTAAGTAACATTGTAACGGTTTCCATGGTAACCGATCCTTTCTCAAATTTTGGAAATTTAACATCCACCTGTAATACTCCGCTAGATCTCAGTTATTTTTGATGAATCATGAAATCATTTGTTACAAACATAGATATGAGGCATTGCTTTAATAGTAAATATTACTTTTCTGATATAAACTAATTTGCATATGTATGAATATTTATGAGAACAGTAAGAGATGTTGAAATTTTCGACAGACGCCAGTCTTTCTCTTATAAAGCAAACAAAAATGCAAAATGGTTAGCTTAAGTTTACTATGACTACTGAATATCACCAAGATTGTTAGATAAATAACTTTGGGACAAATCATATAGCACAGATGGTGATACATCTGTTTCCTAGGCAACCATTCTAACTTCATTGTTCATATTTCAGAGTGTTTAAATACCTGCAACATACAAAGATATTGCGGCCTACTTTGGCGATAATTATAAATGATATTAACATATACCCGGTAGTTGATGTATGAATCTTATTGTTTGATTCACTTTATGCAAATTACCTTATTTGCGTCCTCATGAATATTAATCAGTGATAAGAAAACTGTTACCAATATGACCATGCATTGCTTCCATGGTAACAGTTGAAAGCTAAGTACTTATGAGACCCCAAACAATCTTCTGTTATTGTTTTTAAAGTATCAGTGATTTTAAAGCCCATAAAGTCTCTGTTGAATTCATGGTATCAAGACTGTTTCGACCTTTGATATGCCATCATCTGTCGAGAACTTGTAAGCCTGTGATGTGTTTTAAGACCCTTTGATTTGTCTGTCTTGCTAAGCCATCATCAGCCGTGCCAATACCGAAGGGGAACTGGTGTAAGCGGATACTTCATCAGCTCACCTTTATCAATCTGCATATTGGGTCTTTGTGAACCACTAATAATTGCTACAATTCCTTGATTCCTTACGCTAAGAAGATGCAAGGCAGAATTGTTTTTTTCACATCTATGACGGTGAGGCTTACCAGTTCTCGCCAGATTATGGTATATCAACAGTGAGAAACAGTCTTGATGCCCTGAACTCAACACAGAAAGAAACTGATACAAGGATCGTTCTTTACACCATTCATGCAAAAGACCAAGGCCACAAATCTGTTCATCTTCGAACTCCAGGCAGTGATATATTCTTCATACTTCTGTATTACCTTAACAGGTTTGAAAGTGTTTCTGTCTTGTTTAATACTGGCTCAAACACTCATCAAAAAATAATAAACATGTGAGAAGTTGCCCAAGCAAACACAGAAGATTACCGATCAGCACGTCTGGGTCTCCATTTGTACTGTGGCTGTGATTCTACAAGTGCATTCAATGGCAGAGAACATTTGACACTCATTAAGATCATTGAAAAGAAGTCAATGTTTATAAAACCATTAGCAGGTTTGGGCAACTCTTGGGATGTGTCTGGAGATCTTGTGCAAGACTTTGATGAATTTACGTGTGCAATGTACGGCAACCCTAGATTTCACACTGTGAATGAATTGATATTGTTTAAGATTAAGGAGAAGTGTGGAGATAAGCCAACAGATGCACTGAAGAGTTATTTACCAGTTGATACTTTGGAGAAGAGATCTCACTTTCCCGACCCAGACATTCCCCCTGTTTTAGAGAAGAATGGTTGTCAACATGTAACTCTGACAGTCAATCAACAGAAATGATTATATTGTGGCCTATAATAAGGGTATGCTCCGACAGACAATCAACAGCAATGTTATCATCTTGACCTCTTATTAGAATATTACCTGAGAAGATCCAATATAAACTGTTTCATTTTAGCTTCTAACTAAGGTATGCTCTGAGAGTCAGACCTTCAATTTAAAAATCGGCTGATAAATACCCATGATGTAATTATTTCCAACATGAATATTCAGCTGGTAAAGGGTTAAGTGAGATATCACTCATCTATTTTGGTTGAGTTGGCATACTCAAAGAAGCTTTTTGTAAAGGTGTTTTAAAGCAGAGAGTGGGATTAACCCTTTTCTAGATGTATACATGCCCTTTAACATCTTTTAGACAGTATTAGAATTAAAATTCATTTATTTATCACCGAAAGGTACATTTATCATTGCAAGCTATATTTGGAGAATGGTGTAATGTTGTGCTCGGCATACGGCCAAACATGTTATTTTCAATATTGTTTCTCTTTGTTTTCTTAACACTTTAAAAACAATAACAGAAGATAGTTTGGGGTTCCATAAGTACTTGGCTTTCAACAGTTACCATGGAAGCAGTGCATGGTCATTTTGGTAACAGTTTTAGACATGAAGTTTATTTATTCATCACCAAAGGTACATTTATTATTGCAAGCTATATTTGAAGCATGGTGTAATGTTGTGCTCGGCATACTGCCAAACATGTTATTTTCAATATTGCTTCTCTGTTTTCTTATCACTAATTAATATTCATGAGGATGCAAATAAGGTAATTTGCATAAAGTGAACCCAACATTAAGATTCATACATCAACTACCGGGTATACGTTTATATCATTTATAATTATCGCCAAAGTAGGCCGCAATATCTTGTATGTTGCAGGTATTTAAACACTCTGTAATATGAACAATGAGGTTAGAATGGTTGCCTAGGAAACAGATATATCACCATCAGTGTTATATGATTTGTCCCAAATTTATTTATCTAACAATCTTGGTGATATTCAGTGATCATAGTAAACTTTAGCTAACCATTTTGCATTTGTGTTTGCTTTATTAGAGAAAGACTGGTGTCTGTCGAAAATTTCAACATCTCTTACTGTTCTCATAAATATTCATACATATGCAAATTAGTTTATATCAGAAAAGTAATATTTACATTTAAAGCAATGCCTCATATCTATGTTTGTAACAAATGATTTCATGATTCATCAAAAATAACTGAGATCTAGCGGAGTATTACAGGTGGATGTCAAATTTCCAAAATTTGAGAAAGGATCGGTTACCATGGAAACCGTTACAGTGCTACTTACAGTTCATTGTTTGAGTATCAATTTAGATACTTAGCTTTCTGAGTATTTAGTCATCAATTAACCTACATTTAAAGTTGTTTTCTGATATTGGTAGGATAAAAATTGAGAGGTTTACATTATTTCTTTATTTTTTGCTATTTTTTAATTATTCTCATTAATATTCATGTGTATGCAAATAAGGTAATTCCTAAGTATAGCCTTTAAACCAAAGCACAAGGTCTTAGCTGTAATTCGGTACCAGTTTTATACAGTTAGCACAAAAGCTTCATGTGATATGGAAGATTTTTGCAGGTATGGGTCGACTAACAAAAATGTGTGAACAGAGTGAAATGAATGGTTACTATGGAAACAGTTAAACCGTTACTTAGAGTTAAATTTTTGGTCCTCTAGCTCAATTATGATATTTTGTTTTCTGAGGATTTTGTCATCATGTTTAACTGCATTTGAAATTGTTTTCTGATATTTGTAGGATAAAAATTGAATAGTTTACATTATTTATGTTATTTCTATATTGTTTTTACTATTTTTAATGTTCTCATTAATATTCATGAGTATGTAAATAAGGTAATTAAAAAAAAAACTGGAAATAAAATCACAATGTCGTATCTCCAATTTGGTACCAGTTTTATAGGTTTAGGACAAAAATTGGCTGTGATATGTACGATTTTGCAGGTACGGGCCATTATTGCGAAAATTAGGGTGTTGCCATGGAAACGGTGAAAATGGTACTTAAAGTTAATGCTATGGTCCTCAAATTGGATATTTTGTTTCCTGGGGGGTTTGTCAACATGTTAAACTGCAATTAAAGTTATTTTCTGATATTTGTAGGATAAAAAAATGAAAGGTTTACGTTATTTCTATACGTTTTTTACTATTTTTAATGTTCTCATTAATATTCATGAGTATGCAAATAAGATAATTTAAAAGAAAACAGTTGGAAATAAAAGCACAATGTCTTATCTTCCATTTGGTACCAGTTTTATAGTTTTAGGACAAAAACTGGCTGTGATATGGGCGAATTTGTAGGTATGGGTCATCATTACGAAAACTGGGAGGTTGCCATGGAAACGGCTAAAATACACATAGCCTGAAAGAATTTAAGTTTGAGTACATTCGCGATTCTGATTCAGGACACTTTTCTGAACATTTTGGTACCCATGAAAAAAGTCTGGAAGGGGGGGGTGCACGGTAGGCACTATTGGCTCCCTGAGTATAAGCCACAGAGCAGACAGCTCCTACAAGACTTGTGTTAACTGAGAGTCCACTCTGTTTGCAAAAGCGTGTAAGGCCGTCTCTATCATGTAAATGTTTAAGCAGTATGTATGGTTATATTACGAATGTGAATAAATCGTAGTGCAATTCTTATTCACATATATTCTTACTTCGCTTTTGACTTTATTTTTGTATTGTTTATTGGTGGCTTAATATGCAAGCCGTCCGGAAAACAATACAATCGTTCAGAGGTTCATTCTCAAGCATTTGACTAGTTACATTTTGAGCTTGACCAATCACATGCTTGAGAATGAGTTCAGTCTTAAGAAAGCGTTTTATAACCTCGGGGCAAAAATGGTTATTATGATATTTACACGAAGTGTCCAAATACAAGGCAAATCGAGCATTGAGCATATCAAGTAGCAGGTACATTATTAAATATCTACGACAGTTATATTTTGTGTCGTATATAGTTAGCTAAATGCGTTCTCCCGTACTCATCATTACCGTCATATTCTTATCTATTGTTTTCGCTGTTTGAATGACTTTGTGGCAATTCATTTGTTCAATTATCAACCCTCACCGTGCTGTAAAACGCGTGTCGACTCAATCTGCAATCTACCGCAGTGTTCATTTACTTCCGAAGCATTTAGGAAACTAATGACTGTGTATCAGACAGCTTGTATCCCATGGTATGCATGTGTGTGCAGATTGTTTGATAATGCCAAACACGTTAACTTTAGATATATAATGGGGTTAACGTTGTATATGTATTTGCACTAGAAATTGCAAACTCATCAAACAAGGGTTAGGACACTGTTTTACTGTAGGAAATGTCAGCGATATTATTTGGGTTAACTTGTGGAAGTTAATATGGGGATGTGTAAATCATGGTTCAGTGACTTGTGACTAATCACAGATTTGTCATTGTTCAGTACCATATGTGTTCAGGATTACTTGCTCTATGCACTGAACACAGATCAGTTCACGCTGGACACAGATCAGTCATTGTGCAGTACAATATGTGTCTAGGATTACTTGGTCTATGCGCTGAACCCAGATCAGTCATTGTTCAGTACAATGTGTGTTCATGATTACTTGATCTATGCGCTGGACAAAGATCAGTCATTGTTCAGTACAATATGTGTCTAGGATTACTTGATCTATGCGCTGAACACAGATCAGTCATTGTTCAGTACAATATGTGTTCATGATTACTTGCTCTATGCGCTGAATACATATCAGTTCAGTACAGTATGTGTTTAGAATTACTTGCTCTATGCGCTGAACACAGATCAGTCATTGTTCAGTACAATATGTGTCTAGGATTACTTGATCTATGCGCTGAACCCAGATCAGTCATTGTTCAGTACAATATGTGTTCATGATTACTTGCTCTATGCGCTGAATACATATCAGTTCAGTACAGTATGCGTTTAGAATTACTTGTTCTATGCGCTGAACACAGATCAGTCATTGTTCAGTACAATATGTATTCCTGATTACTTGCTCTATGCGCTGGACACAGATCAGTCATTGTTCAGTACAATATGTATTCATGATTACTTGCTCTATGCGCTTAACACAGATCAGTATTCATGATTACTTGCTCTATGCGCTGAACACAGATCAGTCATTGTTCAGTACAATTTGTATTCATGATTACTTGCTCTATGCGCTGAACACAGATCAGTCATTGTTCAGTACAATATGTATTCATGATTACTTGCTCTATGCGCTGAACACAGATCAGTCATTGTTCAGTACAATATGTATTCCTGATTACTTGCTCTATGCGCTGAACACAGATCAGTTCACGCTGGACACAGATCAGTCATTGTGCAGTACAATATGTGTCTAGGATTACTTGGTCTATGCGCTGAACCCAGATCAGTCATTGTTCAGTACAATGTGTGTTCATGATTACTTGATCTATGCGCTGGACAAAGATCAGTCATTGTTCAGTACAATATGTGTCTAGGATTACTTGATCTATGCGCTGAACACAGATCAGTCATTGTTCAGTACAATATGTGTTCATGATTACTTGCTCTATGCGCTGAATACATATCAGTTCAGTACAGTATGTGTTTAGAATTACTTGCTCTATGCACTGAACACAGATCAGTCATTGTTCAGTACAATATATGTCTAGGATTACTTGATCTATGCGCTGAACCCAGATCAGTCATTGTTCAGTACAATATGTGTTCATGATTACTTGCTCTATGCGCTGAATACATATCAGTTCAGTACAGTATGTGTTTAGAATTACTTGTTCTATGCGCTGAACACAGATCAGTCATTGTCCAGTACAATATGTATTCCTGATTACTTCTCTATGCGCTGGACACAGATCAGTCATTGTTCAGTACAATATGTATTCATGATTACTTGCTCTATGCGCTTAACACAGATCAGTATTCATGATTACTTGCTCTATGCGCTGAACACAGATCAGTCATTGTTCAGTACAATTTGTATTCATGATTACTTGCTCTATGCGCTGAACACAGATCAGTCATTGTTCAGTACAATATGTATTCCTGATTACTTGCTCTATGCGCTGAACACAGATCAGTCATTGTTCAGTACAATATGTATTCCTGATTACTTGCTCTATGCGCTGAACACAGATCAGTTCACGCTGGACACAGATCAGTCATTGTGCAGTACAATATGTGTCTAGGATTACTTGGTCTATGCGCTGAACCCAGATCAGTCATTGTTCAGTACAATGTGTGTTCATGATTACTTGATCTATGCGCTGGACAAAGATCAGTCATTGTTCAGTACAATATGTGTCTAGGATTACTTGATCTATGCGCTGAACACAGATCAGTCATTGTTCAGTACAATATGTGTTCATGATTACTTGCTCTATGCGCTGAATACATATCAGTTCAGTACAGTATGTGTTTAGAATTACTTGCTCTATGCGCTGAACACAGATCAGTCATTGTTCAGTACAATATATGTCTAGGATTACTTGATCTATGCGCTGAACCCAGATCAGTCATTGTTCAGTACAATATGTGTTCATGATTACTTGCTCTATGCGCTGAATACATATAAGTTCAGTACAGTATGTGTTTAGAATTACTTGTTCTATGCGCTGAACACAGATCAGTCATTGTCCAGTACAATATGTATTCCTGATTACTTCTCTATGCGCTGGACACAGATCAGTCATTGTTCAGTACAATATGTATTCATGATTACTTGCTCTATGCGCTTAACACAGATCAGTATTCATGATTACTTGCTCAATGCGCTGAACACAGATCAGTCATTGTTCAGTACAATTTGTATTCATGATTACTTGCTCTATGCGCTGAACACAGATCAGTCATTGTTCAGTACAATATGTATTCCTGATTACTTGCTCTATGCGCTGAACACAGATCAGTCATTGTTCAGTACAATATGTATTCCTGATTACTTGCTCTATGCGCTGAACACAGATCAGTCATTGTTCAGTACAATATGTGTTCATGATTATTTGCTCTATGCGCTGAACACAGATCAGTCATTGTTCAGTACAATATGTATTCTTGATTACTTGCTCTATGCGCTGAACACAGATCAGTCATTCTTCAGTACAATATGTATTCATGATTACTTGCTCTATGCGCTGAACACAGATCAGTCATTGTTCAGTACAATATGTGTTCCTGATAACTTGCTCTATGCGCTGAACACAGATCAGTCATTGTTTAGTACAATATGCGTTCATGATTACTTGCTCTATGCGCTCAACATAGATCAGTCATTGTTCAGTACAATATGTGATCATAATTACTTGCTCTATGCGCTGAACACAGGTCAGTCATTGTTCAGTACAATATGTATTCCTGATTACTTGCTCTATGCGCTGAACATAGATCAGTCATTGTTCAGTACAATTTGTATTCATGATTACTTGCTCTATGCGCTGAACACAGATCAGTCATTGTTCAGTACAATATGTTTTCATGATTACTTGCTCTATGCGCTGAACACAGATCAGTCATTGTTCAGTACAATATGTATTCATGATTACTTGCTCTATGCGCTGAACACAGATCAGTTCACGCTGGACACAGATCAGTCATTGTGCAGTACAATATGTGTCTAGGATTACTTGGTCTATGCGCTGAACCCAGATCAGTCATTGTTCAGTACAATGTGTGTTCATGATTACTTGATCTATGCGCTGGACAAAGATCAGTCATTGTTCAGTACAATATGTGTCTAGGATTACTTGATATATGCGCTGAACACAGTTCAGTCATTGTTCAGTACAATATGTGTTCATGATTACTTGCTCTATGCGCTGAATACATATCAGTTCAGTACAGTATGTGTTTAGAATTACTTGCTCTATGCGCTGAACACAGATCAGTCATTGTTCAGTACAATATATGTCTAGGATTACTTGATCTATGCGCTGAACCCAGATCAGTCATTGTTCAGTACAATATGTGTTCATGATTACTTGCTCTATGCGCTGAATACATATCAGTTCAGTACAGTATGTGTTTAGAATTACTTGTTCTATGCGCTGAACACAGATCAGTCATTGTCCAGTACAATATGTATTCCTGATTACTTCTCTATGCGCTGGACACAGATCAGTCATTGTTCAGTACAATATGTATTCATGATTACTTGCTCTATGCGCTTAACACAGATCAGTATTCATGATTACTTGCTCTATGCGCTGAACACAGATCAGTCATTGTTCAGTACAATTTGTATTCATGATTACTTGCTCTATGCGCTGAACACAGATCAGTCATTGTTCAGTACAATATGTATTCATGATTACTTGCTCTATGCGCTGAACACAGATCAGTCATTGTTCAGTACAATATGTATTCCTGATTACTTGCTCTATGCGCTGAACACAGATCAGTCATTGTTCAGTACAATATGTATTCCTGATTACTTGCTCTATGGGCTGAACACAGATCAGTCATTGTTCAGTACAATATGTAGTCATGATTACTTGCTCTATGCGCTGATGTAAATAAGATGTGCATTCATCTATCAAACTATTTTATTTCTCAGTCAATCTCTATCTTGCTGCAACTCATTAGAAGAGATGATTCTAGTGAGTTGCAGCAAGTAAGACTTGCTCGTAAAACTATTTTTGCAGAAAAATCTCTCTAAACTGGATGTTCAATTCTGTATGATCATCCGTCTTGTAGACAGGTGACACCTTGATACAGGGTGAAAGACGTGCAGAAAGCTCCTCTAGGAGCTTTCTGTAGGACTTTCATGCCGCATTAAGCTACCACCTGTCTAAAGTATCTAAATTCGTCTCAACTAGAATTCCGTTTTAAAGAGGTTTTACCCTATTATTATTGACCCAGATCGGTCAGCTCCAGAAGGAGTCATTTGATAAGGGTCTGCTCTGTTTGCTTATGACATATCATAGACAGTTTCTACAGTTTCTGCCATGGCCAAACATGCTCATGCCATGTCCTATTGTAACAATCAAATTTCTAATTAATATTCATGATTTCAATATTTCTGACATGGATATTCACGGACGAAAGAGTTAATACACCTAATTGAAGCATTGAGTAATAACCACACCATAGACAAAGCTGTAGATAGAAAGCGTATATAGAAAATGTAACACATAAACAAGATGTGTTTGTGAAACACTATGCCACCCGGTCAATTTTACCTTTGACCATGAAGGATTACCTTGATCTTGACATGTTATCCCTGAAAATGTGCAGCTTCATGAGATACACATGCATGTAAAATATCAAGCCTCTAGTTCACTGGTTCAAAAGTGATGGCCAATGTTAAAGTCAATGATTTGACCTATATATTTGACGCCTGACCTTGAATGATGACCTTGACCTTGACATGTTACCCCTCAAAATGTGCGACTGTATGAGATACATATGCATGCCAAATATCAAGTTTCTATCTGTACTGACTCAAAAGTCATGACCAATGTTAAAGTTGGTGACACAAACATACAAACAAACAGACAGGGCAAAAACAATATGCCTCCAGATCTGATCGGGGTAGGGGGCATACAAATGAAACTTGTAGTCGACGACAAAGTTTGTAGACGACAACATTTGTGCTAAATGCTAAATGCACCTCATTGCTTTGCAGTCGATATTGGGAGAAGTACACCTTGTCGTGTACAGTAAATGAAACGCATGGTTTAAAAATGCAGTAAATGGACTACCATTACCTAAATGTACTAGAATCCAATTTGAGTTTCCATGTGTATATAAGTAATAAAACATATTACGTTACTAACTTTAGCCCCATTGTACCGTGAACCTTCTTGATGATATCATAAACGTTAATGTTATAAAATTGATAGCTTACAAAATGCAACCATTTTGACTTCTATTTACTTAAAAGTGTGCCTTATTTGAATATATGTGCATGTCTGTTACTGTTGCATGTGAATGAAGAATCCTGATTTAACGCCAGTCTGTTTCCTGGTTGTCGTTGTAATGGAAATTAGAAACGCAACTGACGCATTATGTAAGAAAATGTACCTTAATATTGAAAATAACAATTATATGCAGTAGAATCGGGGGAGGGCGGTTACGAGGGCTGTTCGGAAAGTAATGTCCGTTGTATGTTGGCCATATACAAAACAAGAAATGTGGGCATTGTGTAAGCTGGTATCGAAATGGTGATTACTTTTAAACGTGTCAGTATCGTAAACATTGTTTTCTGAACATGACTTTCTGAAGACTAGGGATTAGTGCAATACATTCTGATGAATGAAATAACCGGAAATTCCCACACTTTAAATTAAGAAGCAGTTTTAAGTGTATGTGTGTTGCATATGGGTATGTGTGTGGCATATTTATATGTGTGTGGCATATGTGTGTATGAGTTATCTTCATTTGCTGTGAATCGGTGCTTGTACAGTTCCTCAATTCAACATCGCTTGGCGATATGACCTTTTCAATTCGCAGTGCCCTAAACTCCAAACTACCCTATTTAGTGTCGCAGTGCGCAGGACCAACCAATATTTTCAATAAGGCGTTGTGTGATGTTATGTCTTATCATACTCACATGCGTAAGATGGGGCGTCACATCCTGTAGTTTGTTTTCGAAGATTTTGGTTAAGGTTTGGTTATATGATGCCGGTATGGAACAGGCAATGCTTTTGGTATCGGATTTTACTTCGCTTTAACAGTGTTTCAGTCATATCTAAGCCATGTCCAGCTAATTACAGATGGAGGCAGACCCCCCCAGAGGGTTCTTCTCTGTACGGAACAAATTACATTATTTCGTGCACAGACGAACATACGGGTATAACCGCCGACCTACCACAAGCAACAGTTCTATGAAGCTCGTGTCTCTTCGTTTAACCCTTTCCCTTATGTATGCGCATTTTGACGCATGTGCAAACAGACTAGACCCAGATCAGACGGCCCCTATATGAGCCGTCTGATTAGGGTCTACTCTGTTTGCTTACTGTGCAATTTAGATCTGATTCTACAGCTTCTGCCTTGTTCATATGCCATTATAAAAAATAATCTTATTAATATTCATGACGTCATTATTTCCTACATGAATATTCATCAGGGAAAGGGTTAAGCGTGCATTTCATTTGTGTACCTTCATGTGTCATTTCCAAATTTGCTGCCCGACTACTATGCTATTTAAATTGATGGAAATGTTTACAAATATAATACATTATAGAGAAGCCCATTGTAAGTGTTTGTTTAAATAGAACAAGACCTTGTTAGCGAGTAATTGCTCACAATATTATTTTTATCATATACCTATCAGTTATTTATAGAAAGAAAGTTATAAAACTATATAGTTAAGCCCAACGCCTGTGTTCAGGGATTGTTTCAATATTTGTTGATCAGGTGTAGCGATATCGCTGCTGTGACCTGCAATTATTTGACGATGAAGTTGTAGTCTTGAACACATGTTTGGTGCAAATAATACTGAGAGATGAATGCATGAAACTAAATGGGTTTGGAGGCTACGAACCAACAGGAGGATATTGCATTAAATATAGGTTAGACTGCATTATGACAAGTCTTTATGAATAGACTGCGCGGAGCGTCAGCGAAGCCAGTCTATTTCATGAAGACTTGTCATTGGCAGTCCAATCGATTTTAAACCGCAGTTTCATTTTGGCGGCAATAATCCAGTCTTCACGAAAAAGGAAAACTGAATAACCAACCCTGATTGGCCAACGCCACAGACTTTTCGAAAACTGCGGTTTAATGCACACTTTTGATGTCACGATGGTGTTGACGTTATTATGACGTCGTGTTGATTTGTATAAACAATGTTTAAATTAACAGTTGAGATGTATGTTGTTTAACATATAACGTATTCTTATGAAGAAAATATTCCAAAACAGGGAATTAATATAATAAATAAATACTTGAATTGCTCTGATCTAATATTTCGACCACTAAGGGCCTTTTCAAAGATTATTCTCTTTTAATTATTTCCATGTACGTCGTCTGTTGTATTACTACGCAGTTTGTTAATAACTGCCGAAACTGTCGTCAGCTATATTATTTTTCACTTTCTATGGCACTTTTAAGGGAGTTTCCACTTTTTGTGTGATGATAAAAAGAGTGTTACATAGGTGTTTATTATGAATTGTTTTTTATTGAACGGGTTTACTTTAATAATATGACACGAGCTTTAGCATTATTGTATTCTTGTATAAAGGGCCCAGTAATGTTAAAATATTAGACTTGGTCAAACATTAGACTTAGAGCGAAATATATTATCAATTTCCCTTCATGGAATGTTTTGACACAATTAATCAGTTTATCCATTAAGTATTTTTTTACATTCGGTATAGACCTATAAGCCGAAAGAGTGATGACAAAATAATAATTGAATGGAAATGTTTGAAATTTTTAGATGTTGGCAATGGATTTCAAGTAGTCTAGGACAATAATCTAGTTTGAATATGTATTAAACACTTATCCCACTGTCAGTCACCTGACTCGCATTTGCAAACAGAGTGGATCCAGATGAAACACCTAGAAACTAGGCATCCCACCAGGATTCAACATGTTTTGATACTTAGTCAATAATTTACAAATCTTTGATGAAATGGACGTAGTTTCAGCTGACACTATGTTTTCATAGCGGGTTAACGGCTCATTGGCAGTGATGAAATTCATGCATTGGGCATTGTGACGCCGCATAGGCGTGTCGCCGCATAGACATGGCCGGTTTCGTCTATGCGGTGATTTGCAACGCATAGACAGGCGACGCGCAACGCATACACGGGTCGCCCTGGTTATGCGGCACAAGTGTGCATTTTTGCCGCATATACGGGGCCAATGTGAAGTAGTCATCATACATTTGAAAAACGGAGAATATAACATCTCCAATGCTGATGATAATTAAATAATGATTATTATGATGCTGTTGTTGATGGTGATAAGGATGTTGATGATGTCCGTATGTCTCAAATTGTTATGCGTACGTAGCTGCTTCACTATTTGAGAAATAGAGTCTCAAAGCTCTACATGAATGTTTTTAAATGCAAAGTTGTGAACCTGTGTTCTGACAGAGTTATAGCCATTGACTAAGTCAAAATGGAGATCTTCTACACAATATTGTCTTATGTGATATGATCGTATTCATATATAATATGATCACAGTAACTCCTCAAAAACCTAACATATAGTGACTTAACTTTACACATATGTTCATTTGAATTCGAAATTGTAAACCTTGGTTTTTGTTTTCATATCTTTGCATTATAGACAGCATAACTAGCCATTGACTTTGTCTTAATTGATTTCTGTACCGTATAATCTTGCAGCGAGAATAGCAATTTTACTACTTAATACAGAGTCATCAAACTTTACATAAGTATTAACTTGCATTAGAAGCTGTGCACCTTAGTTTTAATTTTAATCACATCATTTAAGACAGAGTTATGGTGCCTGACTTAGTCAATGGGGTTTAATTGTTGCATACTTATTCTGTGGCACTCAGTGATCCATAAGTACTTGACCTTTAGTAGCTAAACATTACCGAAATTTGTTTAAGTGTTTTAGAAAAAGTACATAGCAAAAAGAATCATCAAACACAATAATTGTGGTTGAAAAATAGACATCAAACACAATAATTGTGGTTGAAAAATAGACAAAGGAATTATTATGAAGAGCGCAGTTCACTGCAATATGTGATGGTTGCTTTGGTTTGTTAAATAGCATTACATTAAGCCCCTTATTATTATTATCATTACTATTATTATTATAGTTCATCTGGTTGTTGTTCTAATATTATAGTGTGTCTTAAGACATACAAGCGGACGGACGGACGCAGAATGGAAGTCCGATTGCGATGTTCTCCTCCCCTTTACTTGTACGGTGGCATAGTAACACAGACTCGCTAGATTGTATGTATTTGGTATCGCCTATGCGGCGCAAGTGCGCATTTTCGCCGCCTAGACGTGGCCCTGTAAATTCGTTGCAAATCACCGCATAGACGAAGCCGGTCATGTCACGCCTATGCGTCGTCACAGGGCATGCCTATTTAAAAAGCGTATCCAGAAAAAATAATGAGTTTGGCGACAGATGTGTGGGTATTTTTATAAGTGAGGATATAAATAGTCGGTCACTAAAATGTTTTTTTGACATATGTCAGATGTTCCAACACCAAATAGCGACCGGAGTATTATGGAGACTATGTAGATGTTTAGCTGAGGCAGATCTTCAAACTTTCATACATTTTATCAACAAATCTGATTCTACTCTAAAATTGAAAATCTCCGGGTTGAAAGGCTTAATTATGTGGCCTCATAATAATGCCTCTAGAAAGGCATCAATAGATACTGACAAAAGATAGGAGATCATTCGAAAACAAAAGAGAATATTGCAGACTCGATTTGATTGGGTCTGTTCATGAGCAGTAAAGGCGGTATTCTATTTTCATAATATCGAAACTAATGATCCCGACGGACAAGCAAATATAACAAATAATAAAATTGACAACAAGTTTTAACTCAAAGAATAATGACAAGGTGGCCATGTCTTCTTTTTGATATATGGGTATTAATAACCACGTTTTGATTGAACAAGAATGTGTATATGCCTTAGAATTCATTTCATGTTGGTATATACCCGGAAAACCAGTATGTGCTTAGTTCGTTCCCGTAATAGGATCATAGAAAAACAGTGTAGACCAAGTCGTGTCATCAGGGCCTGTAGTGTTTGCTTTGCAAATTGATCCCCAAAGGTCACATCATCCATTCATGTCTTGGAGAAACAGCCCTTCAACTGGAAACATCATTTTATGTCATAATATAGTAAAAGCTCACTAACACGATCTCTCAAAGGAAGTAGAATTCTATATTTTTAAAGCAGGTGGTAACTTAATGTTATGCAGAAAGCTCCTTTCTTTATTGCTGCATTAAGCAACAACCTGCGCTTACAGACTTGTAATATAATCATTGATAACAAATCGTTTGTCTGTAATACTACATATAGGCCTTCCGTAATAAACGAGACTAACCGTCCCGCTGGTACAGCCCGTGTCGGTCAATGCCCTATTCACTATTAATATCAGATAAAACGGCTATAACAGGATTCACCAGGACTATCCAGTATGCTCTGTACCAGTATAGTATGGTAGTAATTACGGTTTGAATAATTATGCAGTAATGTCTCGCTAATGCTACCACATGATTTATTAACATAAGAATCTGTAAAAACAGATGACTGCTTAGTGCAAACCTTATGCGGAAAGCTCCTACTAGAAAGCTCCTACTAGAAAGCTCCTACATGAAAGCTCTTAAATGAGCTTTCTGCAAACATTTTGTCTTGCATTAAGCTACCACTTGTTTAAAATCGTTTCTCTGTCCGAATTCGTCTGTTCCATTTGCCTAAGTTTGTATTTTCGAATTCGTGGGATATTTAAAATCTTATTAGAATACAGAACTATAAATATAAGTTTACACAAACATCAAAACAGTAGAACCTGTCTTCCCTCCTAGACTATTTTTAGACCAATCCTCTTTTAATTAATCTACCGAAAAGGAGCATTAACTACAGAAAAGAAGAATTTTAGAATTGCGTAGTTTTTAAACCAATGTGATAAATAGAGCATTTGCTCCTATGGATCAAATGCTCTATTTATCACAATGGTTTCTAAATGTACTTTTACAGAGGCACCAAAATGCGTCACTAGGGGATGAATGTGTTAAGTGACATTATATTGATTGGACGCAGACTTTTTAAAACGCATGTGGTTGCTTAATACTGAAACAAGTATTTAACACTATGTAATCGTATATGTAAGACTGAAAAAAAAGAATTGCTTTATATGAAATTAATGTCACCTTATATACGGCTCTTTAAATTTTAATGGAACACCTGATACATTAATAGAGATCTATATTTTTACAACACTTAAACAATTTTACCAATATAATACAGTGATGTGGTAAACATGCTTTGTTCCTACGTCAAAGAGAATGTTAAGTATTGAAGAATATTTTAACACATTCCAATTGTCACCCCGTTTCTTTCTGTCACCGAATGGCAAACAGAATGTATGCTCTATTCCTGGCGATTCGTGTTCTATATTATGTGTATGACAGTTGTGCAGTCTAAGTCTTTTTAGTTGTATAGTAATATTTTAAAACATTTATTCATCTTGAAATAATAAATTTTCAAAAGAAAATCATCAAAAGTGTAAATTTTACTTGCTAAATAGATCGAGTCGGCTGCTACGAAATGTTGACCTACTTCCTTTTGATTCGTGTGCTCTAATTGGTCAGTATCAAAACAGCATTTCCGGGCAAGAAAATTCATGTTGTGGGATTTTTTGCGTGACTAAATTCGTTCCTATGAAAATTCGTAACAATGATTATTTTGAAATTCATGATTATAAAGCACAATTGAAGAAAACTAAATATGACAATTGCTGACGTAATGGCGTTTTCCAAAATGGTGGACAAATAGCATCCAATTTAATTTTTTGATAGATGGCCCCATAAAGGTCCATGAAAGGGTCTGCAGAAAGGTCCATATTTTAACAAGCCCTTTTCATAGAAGCTATTGACAAAAACTAGGTCACGGAAATAAAGTATGTGATGAGAAAACTACGTAATTACACAATGCACGAATCGATAGGATACCACGAATCCATAGGAATTTGCCATACCGTTTGAAAAGATGGCAATTACGTTAACCTGCCACGAGTAAACATTAAGTTTACTGTTCTTCTGTTGGTTTAAATTATGTCAAACCCTAAATTTGTTTTTCACATATTATAATAGTATCAAGCGTGTGTGAGACAGTGGTATTGATATTTACGAATACCCCGTTCGGCATTGTCTCCTATTACTTCAATGTTGTCTTTCAAAGCAATATCAGAAATCAGCGACATGTTTGTCATTTTTTACGTTACCAAAATTGTGTTGAATGACAGAACTCTAATCAATGGCGCATGCCAACACTGAACCAACGCATAACCAACTCTTATAACAAATTCAAGATTCAAGATAACCTTAGCTTCTGGCGATGTAATTTGTTTTCATGATGGTGTTCATATTGATTCTGATTACAGATGTTTGTGAGGAAGATACACATGTGATCTGGGTGGAAATTAACGCTATCTTGAAATGAAAACAGGAAGATCACAGATTAATCTGACTTCAGTATCAAATCAATTACCTGGCCTCCACTTTTAACGGCTCATTCCATGCCGGCAAACAATTAACGGATAGTAATCTAAATAGCATTAGCATATGACAAAACGAATATGTGGAGTAAAAAAGGCTTAAAAAGGACACAGCCGTTTAGGCAGTCCCAGGAGAATGTCTTTGGTTTAGAATAATAATGTCTGTCGTATAAAGCGGTCATGCAGGAACTATAGGCACGAACGTATAGAACCCAACTTTGCCAGGTATGTTCGTTTTGTTCCGTCGTTTGAAAATCAAAGTACTGAGTCTGATAGTGCTGGACGAATAGGGCTTGTAGGACGGGAGATACATTCACCTTTGTATTAGAATCACTCTAAAGCGTCCACGCATTGAATAGACATTACGTGTCTTTAAAATCAGGTGATGCCATGGTGTTGGACAAGAGTAACGCAAAACGGGAGCATAACATTCGTCCTGCATTAGGCTACCGGCTGACATTGACTCTTTACTCCATAAATACGCGTTTAACGCTTTTTCAAACAGTGCATTCTGTCATTGTCCAATCC
Source organism: Azorinus chamasolen (assembly GCA_963576725.1). NCBI lineage: Eukaryota > Metazoa > Mollusca > Bivalvia > Cardiida > Solecurtidae > Azorinus > Azorinus chamasolen. The sequence goes on along the minus strand of OY755239.1, from coordinate 73,218,296 downwards.
AGGTTGAAGGTGTCTATCAGCATACACGGGTATTCCTCACGAGGCGCTCTATTATACAGATAAAACGGGTACACATAAATCTAAGTTTATCCTGCTTGTAGGGTCGAGTGACTATGCCGTATAATGATTATTTCTTTGGACACATGTGCTATTCTGCATGTATCTTCCTCAACAGTCAAATACTGAAGAGGAAGTATGTGTACCAGCAGTGAGGGATTGAACCCACACAGTGCGATACAGAAGGTAATTGATAGTCTTCCATGTACCCTCCAGAGCTATAGTGGAAACAGCCTGGATTCAAATCAAAACCTTCATTTTAACTCCCCCTCCCACTCTCTAAAATATGTGATTCATGCGATCATAAGATATGGTCAGTCACGCTCTATTCTTTTTTTCATTTGTCTTCTGCTGCATAATCTGCCTGACTGGAAACTGTAACTTTTGATCTACATATTAACTGGGAGGCTTAATTTGAATCAAGAGAACCGGAACATTGAACGTACAACCCTACATGTTCATATGGAATTAAAAAATATATATATAAACTCCATGACACAAAATTAGTGAAATTTTAAATCGTAGTTTTGAAGGGGAACAATTAACAAGACAAAAATACATGTATTCAAATCAAACCTTCCTTATCAATGACAATTTTCCTACTAGTATCATCATTGCATTATTTGTCAATTGTCATATGTTTTGTTGTGTGACTTTCGTAGCTACACGGTCCATGAAGGGTAAATTTAAGTGACGATGATAAGCAAATAAATCAATAAGTTTTGAAGAAATGTTCACATTCTTCATTCATTTGGACTTGTTTCTATTTAATTCCGTTTAACATCCTGAGAAGTGTTTTCTGTCGTCGCGTCGACTTTCTTACACCTGATTTTACAGGTGATGAGGTGTTCATTTTGCATCAATGATAAACTATACATATAGTGTTATTAGAATAAAATAATGGTAAAATTAGTATATGGTTTGTTTCGACTCCGACCTGTTACGATGTTTACTTAATCTTAAATCCTTCAAGCTTTTGACGAACCATTGACTAAGTGACAAACAACTATAATCGTGATGAATCGCTTGAGTTACTCAACGTCAACTGATTTGCAAACTATTTGCACATGTATATATATCACATGTATATCAGATGTATATATATCACATGTGTATCAGATGTATATATATATATCACATGTGTATCAGATGTATATATATATCATGACGTCATAATACTGCGCCTGATGATCTGATGAAACGCGTCGCGTATTTTAAGTTATTAATTAAAGATTTTAAAGCCATATAACATTTAGTCTTTTTTAATATATATATAGCCTTTCCGGTTGTATTCTATTGCCAGTTATATAATATATATACATATAAACTGACACCACTTGTGAAGATTTACATTTTTATTCCCTACCGGTTTCACTAATGCTCATCAGGGGAATAATAATCAATACATAGCAATGACGTTACTTGGTAACGCCGCAGTAACGACGTCATGATGTGGTATGATAATAAAAATAATAAAATAAAAATGTCTGTAGTTTTAGTTCATGACCAAATCTCACCTACATACAGCTGCACATAGCAAGTTGTTTAAAGGTATACGCATGGAACGCCATAGATACCTTAACATGGACAGACTTACTTTGTTTTGTGCGTATATCGTAAAATGGTGTACATATTAGATTATATAATGTTCATTTTCATTGTATGATGACAGTTTCTCATTATACGTTGTGTATTCATTTTTATATGGTGTGCGTATGTCAATATACTATGTTCATTTGTCAATATACGTTGTGCATTTGTCGATATACATTGTGCATTTATCAATATACGTTGTGTATTTGTCAATATACGTTGTGCATTTGTCGATATACGTTGTGCATTTGTCAATATACACTGTATATACACTGAGCTTTTGTCAATATACGCTGTGCATTTGTCATTTTACGCAGTGCATTTGTCAATATACGTTGTGCATTTGTCATTTTACGCAGTGCATTTGTCAATATACGTTGTGCATTTATTAATATACGCTGTGCATTTATCAATATAGGATGTGTGTTAGTCACTATACGCTGCCGATTCATCGTTTTATGATGTGCACATTTCATTATACAATGGTTGCAGGCTTGAACGGTTCGTCTTTTTCTATATTTGAAACTAGCCAAAACCAAAGTAAAATATATGGTACCAGTCTAGTATTATTCTGTCCGCGTTTACATCCATTCACTGCTACAGGCGAACCGCAAAACGTTCGAAGTTCGTATTGCACGATAAAGATCTCCAGAGTTGAGAGGATACTTTCAAAAGTCTATTCTTAGTTTAATTTTAATTGCCACATTATATTACACTATTTTACTTATGATAGTATGCTGGTGCGAACTTGTCTTAGTTTGAGAACTTTCGTTCTATGAAAATGCAGTAGTTTACCGAACGTTTTCATGATAAGGCTAGTCACGTATGACAGAATCGATCATTAACTCTAACATGTGACGATCGCAAATTCTAGTTGCGATTATCGAATTTTAGACCTACACTATGTGAATAAACGGGCCCCTGTTGCAATACAATAATGCTTTATATACATGTATATATAATATATTATATATCTTGAGGGCAGTATAAATGCTGATCTCACCACTTTAACAGGAACCACATCATTGGATATAGAAATTGTTTTCTCCCAGCTTAACCATTACAATGCTGAACTTCCGCATACAATTTTGGACGGATTCATGTTGTGATTTGCATCAAAAGGTCTAATACTTAAAAATATATATAGCCGGATCAGAGGACTCCTTCTGTTCTGGGTCTACGCTGTTTGCAAAGGATATATCAACTGAATCCAAACATTGAAAGGGAAACTCTTCCTATAATACAAAGTGACTATGCAAAGAGAGCAGACCTGTGTCAGACAGGTCCTGTTAGAACTGTCAAGTAACCCCCCCCCCCCCCCCCCACACACACACACACACCCAAAAAAAATTATTTAAATCATAACAGCATTTTAAAGAAAGGATTTGGTCAGTTTCCGGCCTGTTTCAAACCCTGTCATGGCTTAACATATTGTAAGAGAGTATAAATATCGATTTTGAAAAGTAATAGATAAGCTTGCTTGAAGATTTCATTACCTGTTATTTAATAATTATTCATTGGACGATATTTTCTTTCTGGACTTTGGCAGGCATAATTGCATAATATAAGGACAGCTCCTTTAGGGCTTCTGATTTATGTCTACTTTATTTGTAATTGCGGTAACATGAATATCTATTGGGATTATTTCAACTTAAAATTATTTACAAGTTCATTTATGCTTTAATTATCAAGAAAACATTGTCAGGAAATTGATTTATCATGAAAGTTTCAAACTACAATTTCACACATCCTATATTGAAAATGTTTTTTAAATATTGACAGATGTACATCGTGTATTGACAAATTCTCAATGCACACACACACACACACACACGCACACGCACACACACACACACACACACACACACACACACACACACACACACACACACACACACACACATACACACACACACATACACACACACAGAGCGTGTATTGACAAACACTGATCTTATATAGACAAATGACCACTGTATATTGACAATTGTACACTATACATTGACAAATGCACATCGTATATTGACAAATGCACAGCGTATATTGATAAACGCCCATCGTATATTGACAAACGAAACATCATTATGATGACAATTTTACAATGTATAATGAAAACTTGTCATTGTATATTGACAATGCACAGCGCATATTGGCAAATGCTCATCGTATATTGATAAATGCACAACGTATATTGACAAACGCACACCATATATTGATAAATGTACACCGTATATTGACAATTGCACAGCGTATATTGACAAACACATAACGTATACTGACAAATGCACATCGTATATTTACTAATGCACATCATATAATGATAAATGCACAGCGTATAATGAAATATTTGCATTGTATAATAAAAATGAACATGATATAATTGAATACGTACACAATTTTACGCTATACTCACACAACAGTAAGTATGTCCATGTTAAGGCAGCTATGATGTTCCATATATACGTCTCGTCATTATATCACCATTAGTGTGTTGGATAGATTGTACTTCGGTTTCTTTTTCGCCGCCGATCATTCCGTATCAGTTATTATATACTTCAGTTCTCGTTGCAAGTTAACAGGTCTGTTAACATACCCATTGCGTGCTGATTTGTACCATTGTTTCTGTTGGCCCTAAACTTTCTAAGACGTTTGTTGCATCCAGATCGCGAACACACGCTCTGACTTAAAACCACCGTAACTGCAAGTGCTTAGATACAACGTATTGTATGAAATGAATATGAAAAAGTTGATGTTTGCTGTAAGTTGGAATTTGAATAAATTGCGAATACTCATTTAACCCCATTCAGTGCCATGAAGATGGGTCTGGGATATCATATGCAAACGGCTTGGTTCCAGATGAGACACAGTGTACTTCGGTGTCTCATCAGGATCGAAACTGTTTGACACCCTGTTTATCTATTTCTAAAGAAATTGAACAAGCGCCCACTCTGACCTTTAAAGCAGACGCAAACTTGTCCAGCAGACGATAATGTATCCAACAGACGACAATGTATCCAGCAGACGACAGTATCCAGCATACGATATACTAACCACTTAAATACGAGAAACCAGTGTATTGCCATTTGCAAACACTGTAGACATAGATCAGAGGGATCCTGGTCGAGCCTTCTGACATACACATTTATATTGATTGGTCTCTGTGGTTAAATAATGACGGACCATTCCACGTTAAAATTCAGCATATAAAGGGCTAATCTTAATAGACAACATATTGCCAGGCGAACACCTAAAGAGTTGTTATAACTTTCCTTACAGTACCGCTTTGATGTTGTCAATAAGCTTCGTAAAAAGTGGCATCTCCACGCACGCTTCTAAACAGAGAACGTTTTCTGCCATGCTGACGGCCTACGTGACAAAATGCACGAAATGCTAAATCAGCTGAAGTTCCTGCACTGCAAATTATGGACCTATAGCCAACACGTGCACAGGGTTGTAATTTTCATACTATGAATTCCTTAATGATAATTTTATAATGAGTACTTTTCAAGACGTTCATCAGGATATCAACAACTAAGGAACAACACAAAATACGAGTTATCACTAATTTGTAATTCTCTCCCTCATAAACATATGTTTAGGATATAACTTCATTCTCCCATAGGCTATCTTTAGATCCAACCGCTTTGAATAGATCTACCGAAAAGGAGCATTAACTAGAGGAAAGGAACATTTTAGAATTTTGTAGTTTGAAACCATTGTTATAAATAGAGCATTTGCCATTTGCAAATGCTCTATTTATCACAATGATTTCAACAGGTGATTTGTACAGAGGCATAGAAAGGCGTATTTATCGAGGAAAGGGTTAAGCGGCTATTACTTTATTGAACATAGGAGTCTTTAGAATCAGGCAGTTGCTTAATGCGGTGCAAAGGTACTGCAGAAAACTCACATAGGAGCTTTTTGCATTATGTTTGACCTGCATTAAGCTACCACCTGCCTTACATACCTATTATTTGACCTCTTTTTGATAACCACTCAAAACAGGTTCAACTGTATTAGCTGGATTGTTATGATGGTAAATAAATGCAGAATGCTTTGGCTCTGGCAGAACTACAGAATCATATTCTTATAATTTCACAGGCAAACAGTGCATAACCTGGTCAGATGGCTCCTATATGACACGTCTACTCGCTCCTGTATGACACGTCTACTCGCTCCTGTATGACACGTCTACTCGCTCCTGTATGACACGTCTACTCTATTTAGAAAGGCGTGCTAGGGCGTTTCGTTTATATGAAGGAAAGGACCAGGTTCTGCTCTGTTTGCTTATGGAAGTATGATAGATCTGATTCTACAGCTTCTGCTTGAGCTTAAATGTCTTTTAGTCATACGCCATAATAATAATAATCCTGATGTCTTCCATGAATATTGAACAGGTAAAGCGTTAATACAGTTTAATGATGGCACATTGTAACATTGATTTGTTACTATAATGCCTTTAACCCGTTACACTGATGGCTATCCATGCAAGACGTAATGACTATGTGAACATTTACTAGCTGACACTTTATAATGATATATGTACACAGGGTAGGTGTAGTAAATGTATTATCTAGTATACTTGATTCCAACCCTGATCAGACGCTTCTTAGGGGAATATTCTTATTCTTACGACAAGAACCGTTTCTTCTATGGCAAAGAGTTAAATGACCTCATCGACACACATTCCCCAAATACCGTCACAATACTGCAAGCTGTTTTGAATTGTGTTTATATACAACATTTAATCATTGTTCTGAGTAGGCATCAGCTGCTGATTAACTATTGCAATATACTACGTTTGAAACAAAGTCGTCCGTGGCGATGGAATAGTTATCGTACCATCTACTATATATTCCATACACGGTCAACGAGCCTGTTTAAAATATGATGTTTTAAAACGCGTTGCAAGTAGAGACTCTCACTTTAAAATGGTAGTTTCTACTTGCAACGCTTTTGTAAAATGCATAAAAAGTACATAAAGCGTTTAGTTTATATGCCGCAAGGAAATCGACCGAGTAAAGGCTGAAGAAGACAAAACTTTCATTAGTTTGATAGCGAATACCTTGATGTTATACGCCGATGTATTAGTGATTATTTGGGTTGCGTTTTATTTGTGTAACTGTTCGATTGATGTCGATAATATTTTGTTGTACAACAAAAATAAACAAGTATCGACGGAAACCGTTTATTTTGTATCACAAGAGCATTTTTATAAAAGTTCAAATTTCCAGTCTTCATAAGAATGACTGAACATAACAAATAAAATGTTATATAAAGTTGTCATTGTAATATAATGTTATTGAAAATCTCCGTTTATTGTTGGGACTATCGCTTTAAGACTATATCAAACTGTTGCATCACGTACTGCATATAGAAATAGAGTAAAATATATGAAAAATATATAAGTGAATTTTAACCCGTTACTCCATGAATATTCATGTCAGAAATACTGATTGTATGCATATCAGTTAGCTTAATATTTATAGTGGCAGATAGGCAAGTAGAGTTTTAACATTAGTAAAAATTGTAGAATCAGATCTATATAACACTATAAGCAAACAGGGCAGACTATGATGAGACGGCTCCTATAGGAACCGTCTGATCTGGGTCTATTCTGTATGCAAATGCATAGAAATGCGTATCTCTTTTCTGGAATTACATGGACTGGGTGATACAGTTTCTGTGTTGGCCCACTAATTACGTGTTGGTTTACCGTTATAAACGTTCAGCTAACAAATAGTAAACAAAAACTTAGTAACTGGTTTGGTTTGATAAGCAGTGTGCTTTAATTACCCTGGGTATTCAGACTTAGGTAAAGATCAAACGTAGACAAATAGTTCAGACACAAAACAAAATTAGGCAAATAGTGCAGAACCAGCACAAACAAAATCAAACAATTCAGACCCAAATCAAACATGTACTGAATGGGCAGTTTGATCTGGGTATACACTGTCAGTATGTCAGTATGACTTTAGGTTATAAACATGATGCCGAATTCTCTTATCCAACTAAACAAACCCGTGGAGATGGAATTACAGTAAAACCCCGCTAATGCGACCACCTAAAAGAGGTATAAGTATGGGTCCATGATGCAAGTGGTAGCTTAATGCAGGCCAAAAGTAATGCAGAAAGCTATCTAGAGGATACTATGATCCTCATTTCTCCACCAAACCCTATGTTGTGACCACTCTTTAGAATCATCTCGAAGAGACGATTCTAAAGAGTGGTCACATCATAGAACATTGTAGAGAAATAAAGAAGTTTTTTTTAATTTACGCACCTTATCTAGACCTCTGATTAAGTGTGACTTTTGATGTTTTTGTTATCTGTAAACGGTGTAATTATTATGATAGGTAACACATTATAGCCATGTATTTTGTCTGCATTAAGCAACCACCTGCTTATAAATACAGAGAGGGAACTACTTAGGATAAGTAGGGAACATGTTGTTTTCAGTTACACAAGTCTCAGAGGCCAGCTCTTTTAGAAATTTACAATAAACCATTAGATGTAGCGTGTGTCCAACAGTGCTGTAAATGCTACTTCGATTTCAACATATTTGCGGCACTATTGTACCGTTAATCTGCTACATAATAAAAAGTAGTTAATCCCTTTCAGAATAATAATTAAATAAAAGTCTGTATCAGAATTTATTACTGAAGAAATAGCTTTTCCATGACAAACAATACAGACCTTGGTCAACGGGCTGTATCCGGAGCCGTTTGATCTAAGTCTACATTGTTCGTCAAGGTCTTATGTACTCGTGTTTTGCACAATCATGGTTATTGGAACATATATAGCCATGTATGGTCATAAAAAGACCAGTTATAAATAAACTATTTCACACTAGGAGCAGAAGATCAAAATTACTTTATAATGGATTAATTATATCTTGCTGTATCATATTGCATGTCGACCATATCGAAAATATCGTGTCGTGTTACATCGTGCATTTGAATGGCGAATATTGTCATGTTAGCTGGCTTCGTGTTTTTTGCCCAAATAGATAAAATTGTATATGAATTATGCAAACTTGGTGTAACTAAACGCGTTTACACGCACGTATAGTTTACGATAGTTATAATAGTATGTATTAGGCAGAGCATCAGATAAAGGTGTGTACTCAAATACTATGATCCTCATTTCTCCACCAAACCCTATGTTGTGACCACTCTTTAGAATCATCTCGAAGAGACGATTCTAAAGAGTGGTCACATCATAGAACATTGTAGAGAAATAAAAAAGTTATTTTTTTTAATTTACGCACCTTATCTAGACCTCTGATTAAGTGTGACTTTTGATGTTTTTGTTATCTGTAAACGGTGTAATTCTTATGATAGGTAACAAATTATTTGCCTGCCCTGCTACACGTATGTTGACCTTTATATATATACAATAGAACACAGAACAGAGCAGACAGAACAGAACAGTTAGTTTATTGAAGACTTGTATATAATACATCGTCATAATATACATTCAAAACATCAAAACATTTTGAACAGTAAGAATATCAAAACGTATTGATAGCAAACTCACAATAATCACGTAATCATCTCGCTTTGTTTCTTATTTTTCTAGGAGAGTAAAGAGAATAGATAACTCACAATGTTGTTTAATGGATGCATAGAAAGATGTTTTAGGTTCCAGTTTAACAGGATATAACCTGTTTACACTTTACTTATGAAATGATATAAATGTGATTCAATAGTTTCTGCTTTGGCCAACATTCCATGTGTTAATATGCCATTTTAAAGATGAACTAATTAATACTCATGATGCCATTATATCTTCTTGACTATTTATGGAGGAAATGGTTGAAATTAATCCGAAATATTATTTAGATGCTTAATTCTTTTGACTGTTCCATACTTTAAAAATAATGCTAATTTACACAAGGTATCTTTGTTTGCAGTTTTCATCAAACCATTAAATTTAATACAGATGGCCTGTCAAAGTAGCACCTTTGTAAATATTGTTCTCTTAATTCTTTTTAGAGAGGAAATATACAAATAAAATGATAAGTGTCTTCAATACCACGCATATTACCATATATGTACAATAGAACCTGGCCTATCACTTATCATTTATTAAACATGTGAGTCTTAAAAACCATATGGATGCTTAATGCAGGGCAAATGTAATACAGAAAGCTTCTGTATTACATTTGACCTGCAATTAGCTACCGCCTGCTTTGCAGAACCAGTGATTAGGCCTCTTTTTGATTGCCGCTTAAGGCAGATTCTACTGTATGTCCGTTTTAGTTGATTTGCCAATTAAATAGCATTCACATTATTTCATAGTTTGCCGTGAATGAAATGTTTGATTGTCAATGGATCTATTTTGCATCATCCCATCTGACACGAAGTAAACTGAAGACATATCTGTGGTTTTGATACTATGTACCGTTGTGTTTTATGTAAGTTTAGCTAAAACTGTTTCTTCACAGTCTGTAATCTCAAGTCGCCATTCGTCATTATCTCGTTAACAATTTCATCTTCCATTTCGATACCTGAATACAGATTGATTGCAAAACATGTGCATACGTTATTTAAATAAGAATCGATGCTATCTGGAATAAAACACGGGATAATCTGAGATTATATCTGACCGCCATTTTAATGGCTCATTTCATGCCTGCAAGCAAGAAATAGATTGCAATCAAAATGACATTAGCAAATTACAAAAAAAGGCACAGAGGGAGAAGAACAAAACTGACTGCACCATTATCGTGTTAAACTCGACATGAATAGCATTTGCAGACAGCTTAGATCCAAATGAGACGCCGAGTAACTCGGCGTCATATCAGGATCCAAGCTGATTGACACCCGATCAAATGGTCCGAAACTTTTGAAATAATCGGGTGTCAACATGGAAACAAATCAGAGTATTATCAGATATATGTTCAGCAGGAGAACGCTTAAAGCAGCCATCTATTCAGGGTATGTACTGTTTATTATTTAAGATCGTCTACGTTAATGTCAAAAGTCTTTCACATAGTTAAGCACTCGTGTGCTATTAAAAATCCAGTGTTGAAAGGATTAAATGTAAAGCATTCACTCGCATTTACAACCTAACTATAACACGACCGTATGCTTCCGTATTAAACAAGGAATAAAGCTTAACAGTGATTAAATCCACAATAAATCACTACACGCGCCACGTTGCAATTGAGTATATCATCCTAGAAGTGTTTCATAAAACAATATGGGCACTTTACAATATCTTTACTTCTTAGAAACTGGAATTGGAATGCTCTAGATAACCAATTATATATGAAAGATAAACAGCCAGTCGTAATTATAAAGCCACTATAGTTATGTATTATATGCGGTATGCATGTTAGAAATGAACTTTTACACTCGGTTAGTAGTGTTTGGAAAACTTCAATAAATCGGAATATTCATGGAAGAAATAATGACATCATGAATATCAAATAGATTAATATTTAAAATGGCATATTAACACATGCAACTTTTAAAAAGGCAGAAACTGTAGAACCAGATCTTTAGTATTACATAAGAAAAAAAAGATACCCTGATCAGACGGCCCTTATAACATCCGTCTGATCAGGGTCTACTTGTCATAGGCGTAGAAACCCGTACTTATGGAGTATATGATTAAGTAAAACAATGACCTTGGCAGGATACTGATTAACACTCATCACATTATCTTAGTTATTGTTTGTTCAGAGCTGATCGTACTCACGAGTTGGTCCGTTTTCCTTTTTTAGTTGACTTTTATATTAGAGAAGGCATTGTATCGTTTTAATGTCTAGCCCGTGAAACTGACGCATGCCCTATGTAACAGCAGATTACAAACGCAGGGTCATAACAGTCTGGTTGTCAAGTTTTTAAAAAGCAAGCCAATGAGAGGCCAGCAGCTGTTATAATATGAATAGGAGAATCATTTAAAAGTGAATGTTCAATGCAGATTAGCATAAAACTGTAAAGATTTATAGAAATAATGGTCGTGTGTTGGGTACATGTAGTTGAAATCGTAAATCAGAACAAAAGTAATTGTAGATTTGTGCTGTGCAGATATACCTGTACTGGATTAAGCTTGCACTAGCATGTATACAGTTACGTGTGGTTGGGTGATATGGAAACACATTTCTTGATGGGAATAAGGAAATTGAAGTAGACCCTGAGGGCCAAGATGGCCCTTAATCGCTCACCTGATTACCATAGATTTAAGATTATAGCTGGGTAGCCCCGGGACAGGGTCAATATTGACCTAATACCCCCATTCCACTGAGCGGCGATTCCGCTACGCTTCGAAATTTTGGTAAAAACGCCACGAATCGTAGCAGGAGCGGCAACAGCGCAGTAGAAGCGCCCTGATCGTAGTAGAAGCGTAACAGAAGCTTCTTGATCGCCACTTCACGGCGATTGTTTTGACCTTTCTCAAAACAATCGTAGTGGCATCGCCGTGGACTCGAATCGCCGCAGAAGCGTAGTAAGAAATTCATGAACACAGTAGTATCGTAGCCGCAGCGTGAGTAACGTAGCGCAATCGCAGTCGCATCGCAACAAAAGCGCCGAGATATTTGTCCGCATACAAATACTTTTTCACACATTTGCAAACAGAGTAGACCTAGATCAGAAGCTCCTATTGGAGCCGTCTGATCAGGGTCTGCTCTGTTTGCTTATAACATGATATAAATATGATTCTACAGTTTTTGTCAAAGCAAAAACATTTCTTAAAAAGGTTAAATTTTAAAAATGCAGCTAATAAATATTCATAAGATCGTTCTTTCTTACATGGATATTGAATAGGGAAAATGTTAATGCTTGAGTCACCCCATGAAAGACTTAGGAAAAAGAAGACCTAGATCAGGCCCAACACTGTGTTTTTCTTGATCTGGGTCTTCAAAACAATTTCATCAATTTACTTCGAAGGATGATGGTCAACTACTTTGAAATCAGTTTAATCACCCATTTAATATAGAAACGTTCCAAAAGCGCAACAGAAGCGCAGCTCCTGCGCCTAGGTCGAAGCAAGGTCGTAACAGCAACGTATTAAGCTTAGACGAAGCGTAGCCTGAAATCCCTTGTCGTAGTGGAAGCGTAGTAGCAGCGTCTTGGAGAGACCTCAAGCGCCGTAGAAGCGCAGCAACATCGCGACAGGATCGTAAACAGCGCAGCGAGATCGTTCTTGAAGCGTACTATAAGCGTACTAGAAACGCCCAAGTCCCAAAATTGGGCACATGACGGCGCTTCTGCGGCGATTTGGAAGATTTTGGAGAAGCGCCATGATCGCCATGAGCGCAGTGGAAACGCCGCCAGTGGAATGGGGGTATAAGGGACAATATTTGAACAATGTTGGTAGTGGATCATGAGCAGTTGTTCTGGAGAACAAGATTTCATGAAGATTCAGCTAAAAATGTGACCTCTAGGGTGTTCACAAAGTTTTCCTACTATATGACCTAGTGACCTAGTTTTTGACCCCACATGACCCACTTTCAAATTCGTCCGCGATTTTATCAATACAATCATTCTAAGTTTGTTGAATATTGGACAAAAAGTGTGACCACTAGAATGTTCAGAATGTTTTTCTACTATTTGACCTAGTGACATAGATTTTGACCCCACATGACCCACTTTCAAACTCGTCCGAGACTTTATTAAGATAATCATTCTGACCAAGTTTGATGAAGATTGGGCTAAAAATGTGACCTCTACAGTCAGTGTTCACAAGCTTTTCACACTACCAGTATGTAACCTAGTTTGTAACCCGACGTGAGCCACTTTCGAATTTGTCCGAGATTTTATCAAAAGTATAATTCTGGAAGATTCGCCTAAACGGCCGGCCTCTAGAGTGTTTGCAAGGTTTTCATACTATTTGACATAGTGACCTAGTTTTTTACCCCACATGACCCACTTTCAAACTCTTCTGAGAGTTTATCATACAATCATTCTAAGTTTCATGAAGATTGGACAAAAAATTGTTCACAAAGTTTTTCTACTATTTGACCTTGTGACCTAGTTTTCGATCCCTCATGACCCACTTTCAAACTCATCCGAGATTTTATCAATACAAACATTCTGACCAAGTTTCATGAAGATTGTTTTAAAAAATTGACCTAGAGTGTTCACATGGATTTCCTACTGTTTGACCTAGAGACCTGGTTTTTAACCCCACATGACCCATTTTCAAACTCGTCCGAGATTTTATAAAGACACTCACCATGTCAAAGTTTCATGAAGATTGGGCTAAACTTGTGACCACTCGAGTGTTCACAAGCAAATTGTTGACGACGCACTACGGACGCTGGACATTCAAGTCTCTCTTCCTGAGCTTTGCTCAGGTGGGCTAAGAATAGTTCCACTGTTTCCGGACTACTTCTTTTCCACCAGTGTGGTGCTTATAATTGCTTATTGAGTTGCCTACCTTACAACTATTAATCATACAAGGGAGGTAACTGTCTTAACAACAGAAACATCAACAACCAAAATAGTAGGCATCTGCTGCAAAACTAGATTCAAGATGGATTGTGAAGAAGTCAATACTGAAATTTTAGATGAGAAATTTCCATTTGTTTCACCAAGAGGTATATAGGGACTTTCAAGTGGAAGGAAGGTGATTCAGATCAGTTGACCCTGACCAATTCTTAGAATAACACATAAACATGGATACATATAGGAGCAAATGCTCTATTTATCACAATGGTTTCAAACTACAAAATTCTAAACATTTTCTTTTTCTCTAGTTAATGCTACTTTTCAGTAGATTTATTCAAAGAGCTTGTGTCTAAAAATAGCCTATGAGGTAATGGGGTTTACAAAGAAACAACAGCAAGTAAAAAGTACTGGTTTTGGAAACAAGCCGCGTGTGGCTGAACCACTGTCTGAACAACATATTTATACAATGATTGCTGCAGGAACACTTGGAGACATCACCCCTAGATCCATCATCCACTCTATGTGGCTAATTTTTACAACATACTTTGGTATGAGAACTGGGAAAGAGTGCAATGACCTTTGTTGGGGTGATATCCAGCTTGGAGTGGATGAGGAGTCAGGTCTGGAGTACCTAATATATGACTCTGAGCGCCAGACTAAAACAAATCCATACATTATAAACCTCGCTATTGCAACCAATCATTCATTTAATGAAATGAAAGTATGTTAAAGCATGTGGCTGTTTAGTGCAGGTTAAGAAAAATGCAAAATGCTTTCTGTATTAATTTTAACCTGCACTAAGCAGTCACATTATTTTACAAAAAAATGCATAAATGATAATATTCCTCTTGTAGGCGGTCCTTATAGCAATATTTTACTAATTGTTCACACTAGTTTTATAGCAAATAAATAAAATTATTACAGCAGTACAACATGAATTCCAAACTGGGACTCAAACCCAGACCTTCTGTCAATAAATGACAAGACGTCCTCACTTTAGACCATTTGGATGGAAGGTACTGCTATTTATAATCACATTTGTAAACACATTTTATTTAAAAAATGAAATTATCCCCAAAAGGTTTTTTTTTACATTCAGAGTTCTGTTTGCACAAGCCTAAAATGTTGTGCAATTATTTATCCCTCAAAATAGAGACTTTGAATAAATCCCTAATTTACTTATCCTGATATCTGTTCCTGAACATATGCAAACACTGAAGACAGCCAGAGTATATAACATGTACAGCAGCAAACGACCACAGGACATGTGCACAGAATGACAGTCCTTTCTTTCTTACGTCAGGGAACCAGAACCATAAATACTGGTTCAGAAGAACACCGACAGGCATCAACAAACTGTATGGCTTCATGAAAGAAATGAAGGAGGATACTGGCATTGAAAATGCCAGAATTACACCTTACATGTCTGTTTTATTATAGACATCAATAGGGAGTGGTACTTCAAATAAAGTATCTACATAAATCCATTTTTTCATCAAAGTAATAATGCATGGTATTGCTTATGTTCAATTAGTATAATATTGTTAATTTGAACTCATATCAAAAATTGCCTGTGATATAAAATGAAATGTTTTCTTTGATACTTATGTTTTGTTGTCCAACACATTAGTATCGGCCGATTTCATTTAGTTACAACACTAAATGCAGTGAATGACATTGGCGTTTTCAATCTTAAAAGACTTGAGCATTTTGTCTTCAGCATTTATTTGTTCATTTTTCTTGTGATTCATGCACACTTCTTTTCAGCATTTAAACAATGGATTTGTGTAATTGTTTGTTCATAACCCATTCCCTCATGGGGTATTTCAAGACCCAACCTGTTTGAGTAAATCTATTGAAAAAGACCATTTATTGGAAAAAACGGAATTCATTGTGATAAACAGAGCATGTGTTCTATTTATCACAATGGTTTAGAGAGTGAATTTTATAGGTATCAATATTAGGGAATGGCTTAATAAATAAAGTGTTGAAAGTAGAGAGAATCCTTATTTTCATCAATGTCAAGTGAAATTCAGTTAATGCATATATTATTATATTATTTTCCATAAATAAATGAGACTTACTAAGTGAAGATCAAGCATTCGTGCAACTTAAAGAAACCCAATCTGGGTCTACAATGATAGCTGTAGTACACACTTAAATAATATTGATTCTGTCACAGTGGATACTCTGATCAGACACCCCGTCGACCACTGATCAGGACCTGCGCTGTTTGCAATTGCCTATAGGTTGTTTTCCAGCAGCTGTGTTAGCTGGGCATAAAAACATTAGGGTAACTCAATTAACAACTACAGTACAGTAAGATCAGTGACCAGCAGGCAAAACAATATATCTTCAATTTTGTCAAACCAGACATCTACCACCAGTACTACATGTACCAACCTTCAAGTAAGCCTACAAGCTCACTCCACACAAGCACCAACTGTGACCCAGGCTCAACAACCACGATAATTGACAGGAACAAGTAGCGCATTCCCACACAGTGTTTTCCCTGGCTGCCATTTCTATGGCAATGCCACATTCAACCAAAACAACTCTGTTTTGGAAACTCAAACACTGTATCAGTCCATCACAAATTCATGTGATATATTCATATAATACGAGGGGTGTTCCAAAAATAATGTCACTTGCATCGGTGCTCATATAGCGGAAGTGCTTTTGTTCATTTTAATTTGCTCTGCCCTTCAAAATACTCTCCGCCAGCCAGAATACACCTTTTTAGCCGGTCAATCCATTTTTGAAGCATTTTTCATACTCTTCAATGGGGACACCCATCAGACACTGATAAACAGCAGATCCAAGGGCATTTCTCGAATTGTATCTCCTTCCAGATAAATGATATTTAAGTTTTGGAAAGAGAAAATAGTCGCAGGGGGCCAAGTCTGGCGAATACGGAGGGTGCGGAAGGACGGTAACCTTCTCTGACTCCAAAACGTCAGTCACAATACGTGCCTTGTGAGCGGGTGCATTATCATGCAAAAGTCGGACATACTTAAGTCCTGTTTTGGGGCGGCTACTTTTGTAGTAGTTCTTCAATTTTCTCAGAACAACGTTTTTATAGAACTTGCCTGTGACCGTTCTGCCTTTTGGCACCGGGATTTGAATAGCTGGACCCTTATTAGTGAAAACAATAGCATACAAAACCTTCTTTACCGTTCGTATTCGTTTGGCAATACTTGGGCGTCTGGCATTTTTAGTGGCCCATATTCGGTTGGAAACCTTCCGCTTTGGTTCAAAATAATACACCCAGGTCTCATCACCAGTGACTATATTATCAAAAGCCTTTTTACTATATTTTGGGTACATTTTGAGAAGTTTTTTTTGCCATTGTTACACGCGTCTTCTTTTGCTCATCCGTTAACAAATGGGGTATCCATCTTGCATTTATCTTTCTAACTTTTAGGTGTTTCTTCAAAATTGCATGAACTCTTGCTAACGACAAGTTTGTCATTAGAGCCAATTGTCTTACGGTGAATCGAGCATCAGTTTTGAGGATATTTCGGATTTTTTCTATGTTACCTTTGGTCGTAGTTGTTGTAGGACGACCTGGGCGAGCAGCATCTTTCAGTTGCTGCTGCCCAGCACTAAATTTAGCTACCCACCTACAAACAGTCCTGTGGGACATTTGGCCCTCCCCATAAATGTCACACACCTCGCGGTGAATATCTACAGCCTTTATGCCGAGTAATGACCTACCTTTTATATAGGCCCTAATTTCAAGAACATTTTCAGCTCGTTTTCCTGTCATTTTGTGTATAGTCTAACGAATAGGCTATGAAACGATGTACACTGTACCGAGGCAAGTGAACGTGTGGACGAGATATTTACCTGTGTCACGAGCCAGTGATCACTCAATCGACACGAGGTGGTTTTGTGCATGAATTGCACGATTTCCGCGAAATAAAGCACAGATGACATTATTTTTGGAACACCCCTCGTACATACGTTTCATATACTCAAGATTACATATTCATACATCAGAATGTACATGTCATAGAACATGGATCGTTTGGGACCGGGTCGTTATCACCATGGGCTGGTTTCGAAGTAGGCTGTTTTGACCCGTCATCGTCATAAATCATACTTTCGAATTCGTTGTGATCATAAATTTGGTGATTAAAGGATTTTACAGTAGAATAAAAGCATAAATGAATAGAATATTTGTTCATTAAAATATACATTTGATGTTCACTTGAAATAAATTTTGATCTTCCACCGAAAATAACAAATAATCTCTATGTATTTGTAAAGATATGCATTTGGGAAATTTCTGTAAAAATGCAACTACTAATTATTTCAGCACAAGTAATGAATCTTTTATAGTACATGCTTATAATATATGGTTTTTAGACCAAAACATGGACGCGTATTACAGGTAGAACATAAGATGAGATCATAAACAAAAGGGTATATAATTGGCAATAATGCAAACAATGCATCTTAAAAAGTTTTATCAGAGTGACAGAATGCATGTGTAAACATATTTTCCAAAGTTGTATGGATGGAATGGAATGTTATAGAAATATTCATATCAAATCTAAACCAGAATCTGTTCACATATAAATATATAATACTAAATGATGATAAACAATTAAGTACTGTATTTTATAACTAATGTTTGACAAAATTTACTTGACCATGACTG
The DNA here is from genome assembly GCA_963576725.1 of Azorinus chamasolen. Lineage (NCBI taxonomy): Eukaryota > Metazoa > Mollusca > Bivalvia > Cardiida > Solecurtidae > Azorinus > Azorinus chamasolen. The sequence continues at coordinate 73,199,576 of OY755239.1, read as the reverse complement.
TTATGCAAGTGTATTACAAAAAAGATTATAACTCATAGATCTGCAAATGTTTGTAGATTTGCAACTGTTTAACAGTATTTTGTGTTTTACTATTAAAGGGGAAAATTGATTTGTGCAATTTCTCTTTCATGTTATAATAAAAAATCATAACAAATATGACGGGAAGGTCCCAGGTCATCTCAGCCTTAGGTCAACTCGGCCGCTGAGTCAACTCAGACTCGGGTCGAGTCGTCCAACTAATATAATCTTTTTTTAATTCAATTACTCAAATTTTACATTCCATTTTGTATAATATACAGTCATTCACATTAATGTTCTTATTAATATTTACAGATATTCACAGCAACAGTTAGAAAAACAATTGGTTAACCTAAATTGTACTTCAAACATCTATTGATGGCGGCATGTCGCTCATTTTCGCATCTGTTTTGTTTAACCCTTTCCTTCATATAAACGTGTTTTCACGCATTTGTGAACAGAGTAGACCCAGATCAGACAGCTCCTAAAGGAGCCATCTGATCAGGATCGGCTCTGTTTGCCAGTGGAATTTGAAAGATGTTTCTTTACTAAATTTCTAAAATGGCTACAGTGTTCCATCTTCCATATTTCATTATAACTATTATATCTATGAATATTGTTGGAATAAACATAGAATAGGGAAAGGGTTTGAGTACTCTAGATGGTGATATTGAGCTACTTTCGGTTTTAATCATATCCCGGCAACCATCACAAAATTAGGCTGAGTTCTTTTTTATTAGCATGCTGTCTTACAGCTCATTGATGAGACTAGGAAAGGGTTAAATTCTCAATTTGATCTAATTAACAAAATTTAAATAACCACATGTTTCATTCTTCAAGTTAATCTAAATCATATGCAGCATACTTGTTGCCTTTATTACATTACCGGCTAAAGATATTGCATTAAATGCTAATAAGATGTGCATAAAATGTTTTTGTCTTAAATTTAATGTTAAAACTTTTGTTACCACGATCCCAAAATTTGGACCTAGGCAAAACGTGCAAACCCAGATCAGAGAAGAAGGAGCCCACCGACCAGAATCTTCACTATTTGCTACATTAAGTAGAAGTTAGAACAGATAATGTAGACACTCCAATGTCTAGGTTAATTACGATTTATGTGTGAGAACAGTTAATCGAGTTGACCCGGCCAAAAACATGCCGAGTAGACACGGGCCGAGTTGGCACGGATTCTCAAATTTCGTGTCCGGTCTGTAACTTCTTTATATATTAATGGATTTCAATGATTTGGCACAAATGTTCACCAGACAAAGATGATGTGTCGCATTCAACTCCCTGGTCCATGGGTCAAAGGTCAAGGTCACAGAATACAATTACTTTGTCACAAATTTTGTGTCCGGTCTGTAACTTCCTTATCAATGGATTTCAATATAACTTGGCACAGATGTTCACCAGACAAAGACGATGTGTCGCGTTTATCTCCCTGGTCCGTATGTCAAAGGTCAAGGTCACAGGGTACAATTACTTGTTTATCTGTGAATGGATTTCAAAGTAACCTGGCACAAATGTTCACCACCCAAATACGATGTGTCAACTCCCATGGGTCAAAGGTCAAGGTCACAGGGTACAATTTTTGGGGGCATTTGTCACGTCACTGTGACAGCTCTTGTTTGTATATATTTTATACGCTGATAAACCTTTACTCTATGAATATTCATAAAAAAATAATGGCATCATAAATAGTACATGAATACAGGAAATTTGACCATGGCAGAAACTCTAGAATCATATATTATATCAAAATCAAACAGAATAGACTCAGATACAGGGGCTGACTGATCTGGGCTGTTCTGTTTGCAAATGTGTAGAAATGCGTGTAAAGGGATAAAATACTGCAAACTAGGTTGGTATCCTCCATAACATCAAATTACTCGATTAAAATATGTATAAAATAATTTCAATATGCAAACCTATAATGTTAGTTGTGTTTTTCGACACTGTTAGTCTGTAAAGGGTAAAGAGTGTTTGGCCGTGTGTTCTGTAATTATCAATAGACACGAGAGCACACTTCCTGGCTCATAAATGTCTGGCTATCAATATTTCACATTTAAAGCTGAAATACATGCATTCTTGACACGGAAATGTCTCATTATTCCGTGCCATATTTTGTTTAGTAATGTTCTCTTCGGATGTAAGCATCACGTCACGTACCCTGTCAGCGAGTTGTGTACATCAAATTCCCCATTTAGGAATGCTGCTACAACTTTAACATTGGGACATGTTATACTTATACCGAAATTAGCGTTATGGTATGCTATGTTATGGTATGCTATGCCATGTCATGTCATGTTATGTTATGTTATGTTAGTTTAGCACACCTGAGTATGCTCAGGTGAGGTTCTGTGATCGTCCACCGTCCGGTGTATGTCCGGTATCCGTTCATTCGTCAGTCTGTCCGTCCGTGCTGTAAACGGCACCTCCTCCGAAACCACAAGACAAAAGGTAGCCAAGCTTTACATAAACGATATTGGTATCACGGTCTGTCAAAAGCGCAAAAAGAATTGGAATCCATGTTTATTCCTGGTTGTCATGGAAACCAAAAGAAATCTTTAAACATCTTTCTGTTAAATACAGTTGTCCGAACTAACGATATTTGAAATGAATAGTCGTGAAGTGACCTTCTATCAAAATTGCTAAATTCATGTCGATATCTCAAAACATATTACCACGAGGGGACTGAGCTAGATTTTCTTATATATAACTATATATTAACAGTCCAAGTTAAAGGGTATTTGGTAGGAATAGTCCTCTGGTGGGCATAAAGAGAATTAATTTTGACTACCATGCATGTTTAACAACTTGAAAGAAATGAAACATGGAAAAAATACTATGATTTTCCGGAGATAATGGTGACTAGTTTATCTATATCTAGTGTTACAATGGTGACTAGTTTATCTATATCTAGTGTTACAATGGTGACTAGTTTATCTATATCTAGTGTTACAATGGTGACTAGTTTATCTGTATCTAGTGTTGCAATGGTGACTAGTTTATCTGTATCTAGTGTTACAATGGTGACTAGTTTATCTATATCTAGTGTTACAATGGTGACTAGTTTATCTATATCTAGTGTTACAATGGTGACTAGTTTATCTGTATCTAGTGTTACAATGGTGACTAGTTTATCTATATCTAGTGTTACAATGGTGACTAGTTTATCTATATCTAGTGTTACAATGGTGACTAGTTTATCTGTATCTAGTGTTACAATGGTGACTAGTTTATCTGTATCTAGTGTTACAATGGTGACTAGTTTATCTATATCTAGTGTTACACTTTGCAATTGAGCGATATAGGGACATCATGACTCTTGTTTTGAGTCATGTTTGACAGATTTCAGAAGAAAATAAGTTCTCTTTATTTTGAGGGCGTCATTGAAGAACTGCGTTTTAATGTCATTTAATACTGCATTAATTCCAAATTAAATCATAAAATAATTTGACCTGTGATTTTGCTACATAGGGAAATGCTTCACTGCTTATTGTGTTTACAGTGAACTTCAATCCTTTTAAAATTGTTATTTATCTGTACATAATCCTATTCCATACGTCAACCATAATTATATAGCGTCTGTTGTAGGATATTTATACATGTATGTTTCATCAAATTAGTTTTATTTGTCGATTTCGCAACGAAATCCGACTTTATGAAGTGCAGGGGTTCAGATAAGAAGAACTATAGAAGGACATACTACTCAACAGACTCTAGAAATATGGTAGTATTTAAAACGGGCGTTCAGTGGTTGAAGATCAACCAGTGTATCTGGTCTGCTGGATTGTGTAAGCACGACATGCTTTCTGCAGATGTAGAGTGCCTAGCTTTCCATATTTTAATTCCAGCGTTTTGGCTACAGATGTGATCAACTTACTGATACCATGCAACTTGAGCCAATACGCAAATTGTTCAGTTACTGGTTTTAAAAAATCTGGCATTTGATCGGTCGAAAATATAGGACGGATATTAATAATCAACACAAAGTGGTTCAAATAGTGCTCTCGCCAAACACAGCACACCAGCTAAATAGACGTCTGTATATTGTACGTCTCCAGCTAGTGCATCGTGCTAGTGCAAATCGCACGTGCATCGCGACATAAAAGTATATGAACTATAAGTCGGTTTTAGTTCATTATTACTAATATAAAGTATAATTTATAAATAATAATACATACAATGTAGTTTTTGTTAGTTTTGTGTTCAGTTTATATGCTGCTATTTTGTTATTATGTCTCCCCCCATATTTATATGGGGGAGACATATTGTTTTCGTGAGAGTTGTCTGTCTGTCTGTCTGTCCGTCTGTCTGTCTGTCTGTCTGTCCGTCTGTACGTCACACTTTTTGTCCGGACGATAACTTCAATATGCCTGATGCCAGTTGATTGAAACTTCATATATGGAAAGAGCATAATGAGAGGAAGTGTCATGCACAAGGTTCATAACTGTGGCTTCACTAATATAGGAGTTATTGCCCCTTGTAAAAAAATCACACTTTTTTGTCTGGACGATAACTCCTATATGACTCATGCCATTGGATTGAAACTTCATATATGGAAAGAGCATAATGAGAGGAAGTGTCATGCACAAGGTCCATAACTCTGGCTTCACTAGTATAGGAGTCATTGCCCCTTGTAAAAAAATCACACTTTTTTGTCCGGACGATAACTCCTATATGGCTCATGCCATTGGATTGAAACTTCATATATGGAAAGATCATGACGAGAGGAAGCGTCATGCACAAGGCCCATAACTCTGGCTTCACTAATATTGGAGTTATTGTAAAAAAATCACAATTTTTTGTCAGGACGATAACTCCTATATGGCACATGCCATTGGAGTGAAGCTTCATACATGGAAAGATCATAATAAGATAAAGTGTCATGCATAAGATCCTTAACATGGGCTTCAATAAATTTAGAGTTATTGCCCCTTATACATTTGTTTAACGCTTTCTTGTCCGGACGATAACTCCTACGTGGCTCTTGCCATCGTATTGAAACTTCATACATGGAGAGAGCATGATGAGAGAAAGTGTCATGAACAAGGGCCATAACTCTTGCTTCAATACTTTTGGAGTTATTGCCCTTTGTTACATTTTTGGCCGATCAATAAATGCTATTGGAATGACATTTTATTTATGGAAAGGGCATGATGGAAGTAAGTGTCATGCACAAGGGCCATAACTCTGGTATTAATATTTTTGGAGTTATTAGCTGTTATCATTTTGTTTGGAAAGTGCATAATGAGGGGAAGTATCATTCATCAGGTCCATAACATTTTTAGTGATTTCCCTTTACATATTGAGGTATTGTGAGGGGGCAGTGTCCGGCGTCCGTCGTCGTGCGTCGTGCGGTGTGCGTCGTGCGTCGTGCGTATGTGCGTCGTGCGTCGTCAACAATTTACTTAAACATCTTCTTCTCTGAAACCATAAGGCCTAGACCTTTGATATTTGGTATGTAGCATCATCACCCGGACCAAAAATGGCCCCGCCCCAGGGCTTATCAGTTTTTCATAGGAAATTCTTTAAAAATCTTCTTCTCTCAAACCATAAGGTCTAGATCTTTGATATTTGGTATGTAGCATTATCTAATGGTCCTCTACAATGATTGTTCAAATTATGACCCCCGGACCAAAAATGGCACCGCCCAAGGGCTTATCAGTTTTTCGTAGGAACATCTTTAAAAATCTTCTTCTCTGAAACCGTAAGGCCTAGACTTTTGATATTTGGTATGTAGCATCATCTAATGGCCCTCTACAAAGATTGTTCAAATTATGACCCCTGGATTAAAAATGGCCACCAAAAATGGCCCCGCCCCAGGGCTTATCAGTTTTTCATAGGAAAATCTTTAAAAATCTTCTTCTCCGAAATCGTAAGTCATAGACTTTTGATATTTGGTATGTAGCATCATCTAATGGCCCTTTACAAAGATTGTTCAAATCATGACTCCCGGACCAAAAATGGCCCCACCCAAGGGCTTATCAGTTTTTCATAGGAAAATCTTTAAAAATCTTTTTCTCTGAAGTCGTAAGGCCTAGACCTTTGATATTTATTAGGTAGCATCATCTAATGGCCTTCTACAAAGATTGTTCAAATTATGACCCCTGGATTAAAAATGGCCCCGCCCCGGGGTGTATCAGTTTTTCATAGGAAAATATTTATAATTCTTCTTCTCTGAAACCGTATGTCCTATACCGTTGATATTCAATATGTAGCATCATCTAATGGTCCTCTACAAAGATTGTTCAAATTATGACCACTGGATCAAAAATAGCCCGCCCCGGGGCTTATCAGTTTTTCATAGGAAAATCTTTAAAAATCTTTTCCAAAACTGTAAGGCCTAGACCTTTGATATTTGGTATGTAGCATCATCTAATGATTTTCTACTAAGATTGTTCAAATTGTTACCCCAGGGCCAAAAGTGGTCCCGCCCCATGGCTTATCAGTTTTTTAAAGGTAAATCTTTAAAAATCTTCTTTTCCATAAACTGTAAGACCTACACCTTTGAAATTTGGTATGTAGTATCATCTAATTGTTTTCTACCAAGCTTGTTCAAATAATTATGACCCCAGGACCAAAATTGGCCCGTCCCTGGCATCATCTAATGTTCTTTTATTAAGATTGTTCAGATTTTAACCTCCAGGTCTAAAACTATGGCCCTTGGTTTCATATTGGCCCCAATCTGAAGCTGACTTATTTTTACATAGAAATACAGTGTATGCATAAGTCTTTAGTAACAAGGTGAGCGATTTAGGGCCATCATGACCCTCTTGTTATTAGAGGGGAGACATCCGTTTTTGTGACAAAAAACTCTAGTTTTATATCAACTTTCTTTTTCAATTTGCATTTCGAGGGGTTAATGCCAGAACTCGCTATCTAGCCAATTTTACGATTTTCACTTTTTTACATATTCTGATATAACTTTTTCTTCTGCATATTATGCTCTTTTCCCCATCATCAGTTGATGTTTCTTTCCATAGTTATTGATCAGGATCCAAACTAGCTATTAAATAACGCTATAAAAGTGTTCTGCCAGAACAGGCCATCTTTCAATAGCCCTCTTAACCTTACGCTTTATGCACAGTTTCACTGAGCCAGAACGTGCCATCTGTCAATAGCATCTTTTGGCATAAGGCTAACTTGCAGATAAAATGATTTTCTGTACTGCCAAAACATTCCACGAACAGTTATCCTTTTCTGGCAGAACACATCTGTACAAAATATTCAAAAAGCAATGGGGCCAAAACTAGCTATTAAAAGATAGCCGCTAAAATTTTCTTCTTACAAATATTTTCTTCACGCAAGAACCCGCTATTTTAGAATAGCCAGTTCTTGCACGCATGTTTCAGCACCACGCGGATCTTAATTCTGTATCATAAACAAGATATCTAGTTACAGCCTGTTCTGGCATGTGATATCAATGCATTTTTTCTTAATTTGGTGATGATAACTGGCTATTATACCCTTGGAAAGTACTTCAGATTATCATATAAACGCTTGTTTTTGTGGAAGATGTGACTTTACGTGGAGGCTTACATAAATAATTAAAGGTAAGAATTTTTCTAGTATATAGTTAGATTCCAAACGTAAACTATACATGTATACTTGTTTTATATTGTAAGAAGTATTGAGTGTTACATGTAATGGTCAAACGTTCATCAAAGAGCAAACTGTGTACACTTTCCAAAATGTAGGGTTTGTATTATTCTAGCATGTTTCTGAGCTGCTTTGGTGTGTTTGGCATTTTACAATCAGGTTGTAATAAATTTATCCCAAATATTAGGTATGACATAATTATATATGTATCTTGTTAGCATTACAAAGGCGATTACTAAACTATATACATTGTAGTCTTTGGTTAAAAGTCAAGGCCATGTTTGATGTTAACACATATTTAGATGGCATAAAACATTATTTTGCAGATGGAAGGGGAATGAATTGAATGTACTGAGGATGAAACAGTAACATTTGTTTAAAAAAACAATGTCACTCGAGATAGGTGATAACAACAATACAACAAGTAATGATGTGCGAGAACTAGCAGAAGAAAATGACACTAACGGTATGGTGGAGTTGGAGTTACAGAATAAACAGGAAAACAATCATACTGAGGTTAATAAAGATAAAACTGACCAACAGCAAGAGCATGACAACCATGCAACACAAATGTTCAAAGACAAGGAACACAGTAAAATATCAGAAAGTGTGAAGGAAATAGATCTACTTGAAGAAAATCTGGATGTAGTGGTCCATTGTGAAGCAACAGAAAGTGTGGATGAAATAAACGTTCAAAAAGAGACACTGCATAAAAAGAACACAATGAATCAGCAGAGGGTGTACAAGAAAGGAACGCAAATGAAAGTTTGATTGAGAATGCAGACCAGGATACAGCAGAATATTCGAAAGAAAGTAACGTGAAACAGAAGAAAATATGAAAGAAAGCAACAGACAAGGAGAGAAAAAAATGTTGTAAATGAAAACAACGGAACAACAGATGCTTTGAATGAAATGAACTTGCACACTGGATATATGGACGATGATGGACATAGTGAAATAACAGACACCGTGCAAGAAACACACTTTAAAAATTAAAATAGGGATGCAAATGACCACAGTGAAACATCAGAATGTGTGAATGAAGAACTTGTGCATCAAACAGAAATAAATGAGATTGAGAAAATAGATGGTGCCAAATGAACTAACTTTCAACACGAAAACTAAGAAACACCAGATGACAGACACAGTAGAAGAAAATGAGTGAAAAGCAGAGTGAAAATAAGTGTATAAAAGAAAATAAAACTCAACAAGACAAATCAGATGGCCAAACTTTGAAATTATAGCATCACTCAGAAAATAACACACAACATGAGAAAGTAACAAGTACATGTGTAAACGATACAGACACACTTAACTATGAACAAAACCAAAGTGAAAACAAGTCTGAATACGGAGTAAGGGGAATATGCGAATTAGAGGATCAAGTGAGAAAATTTAGAAAGAATAGGACAAAGAAAAGAAAAACTCAACAAAAGTAATAGGACAAAGAAATGAAAAACTCGACAAAAGTAGAAGTACCCCGGTATCTAAATTCTTCTAGTATTGAGTCATTACATGCAACACACTTCACGTTTGAAAAAGAATGTCGCAGAAAACGAGTCTGAGGATGAACTCTGATCCGCTACAAGACGCCGTAAATTCTACAGATAGTGAATGTGAACATTTACTTTTAAAAAAAAGTCGAGAAAGAAATCAAAGCGTGAAAAACAATTCAAAGGGATCTGGGACAAAACAGTGAAACTCATACAAAAGAGAAAAAGTAAGGAAAGAACAAATGACATTCATGATGTACTACAAAACAGTGCAAAGGATGCTGAATCCCAAAAGCAAATATTTTAAAAGGAAACTGAAATAACTGAGGCTGTGTTGTGGGCTAATGGTTTAACATGGGAACAGGTACGCCCTTACGGAGGTTGCTTTTTTTGAAGGAACTTGGAAACAACTTAATATGACAGCAAGTATGCTTAGAGGTCACTTGTGCAAGACTCTTGGTGATAATTTAGAATATTACATCTGGTTTGTCATGAAAACAACCAGATAATGAAGAAGCATTTGTCACGGAATATCTCAAAGAAATTGAAAAAACTAAGACAGGAAGGTTACTTGACAAGTAATGTGGTAGATTTTCTCTCGTTAGTCCAGGCGAAATGTCATTTACTCAAGCAAAGCCGAACAACCGATTATCAGGATATCCCCACTTGAAAGTTACCAAAGGGAAACTGGAGCAGAAAATGACATAACACTAGCTTATGTGTCTATCCCAGGTGTGTTTGAACATGATGATGCTAGTGTAGTGATTTCTGCAATACAAGAAGAAAACACTGCAACACCGATTGTAGGCATAAGATGTGAAGAGAGAAGCGGTACCTATGCAAGAGTGTTCCTCAAGATAGCACATCGCCGTCAAGAAAAATCAACACCAAGGAAAAAAGCAGTATTTTGTCTACTCCCGTATATAGCTTAATTCAAATTATAATTGTAAATTTTTTATTCGGGTGCCAAACACCATTGATTCGAATGTGATGCACAGTTACTCTGAGTATCATGTGGATCAAAACTGTTTGCCTATGTTATTTCCCTCATACGGATAAGACACTAATTGGGCTTTAAATGATATGGGGAAGGATAGGAGTTTGTTGCAAATTATATAAAAGCGTTGTTGCATGGTTCTTGCTGTAATAATTGGTCCCAAACAAGACACATTTTTTTCTATCGGTCGTTTACAGTTAAACTTGGCTAATCCTTTACTTTATATATTACGCATTTTCATGCATTTGCAAATAGAGTAGACCGAGATGAGACAGCACCTGTAGGAATTGCCTGATCAGGGTCTACTCTGTTTTGTATAACATTGTTGTCTGGACTTTTCATAACTGCTTACATCAATAAAAATTCTTATGTTAGACAAAAGAAAACAATAGAAAAAAGTACTTAAATATGCATAATAGGCAGACTTTGCATAAATACAAATCAGGTAAATGGATAATTGCAGTACCTATGGTGTTTTTGACTTTTACACTTTATGCTTCTGTATTATTTTCAGTTAGATGAAAACTAAACGTACTTTTATCATACAGAGATAGCCCTTTTTGAACCTAGATTGGTTCGTTTGCAACAAAATTATGTCTGCCAAAACTGTCCACCAACATTTAAGACCCTTTTATATACATTTTCGTTACATCAAACACAATTGTCAGTCCAGTCAAAACAGGCCATCTTTAATTGGTATGTTCTGGCAGGCAATTGGAATATTTTATTGTTACTTTTCGTTTTCGCCAAAAATGGCTATCGACAGTTGGCCTGTTCTGGCACGTGTAAAGTGATGTTGTACTGCAAACATCTTCACTGCCTGAACAAGCTATATTTCGTTAGCCTGTTCTGGCAGAACGTAATGATGGCAAAATGGAGGAAATTTGAGAGCCAGAACATTTTTTTCATTTTTTGAACCAATTACTCATTATAATAGAAAAATATACATATAGTATAATAAAGCACATAAAAGTCAATGCTTTTTCTGATTTTGGCTCGAAATCCTATGTTTTTATCTATTTGAGAAAGAAAAACGTGTCTCCTGTAAAATTTGAAAAAGTAGAGATGGCGAGTTCTGGCATTAACCCCTCGATTTGGCAATAGGCACAGGATCCACGAAATTTGAAAAAATAATAATCAAATTACATTACGCTTCCCAAAACTTTTAACGTGATTTGAAAAAAAGTCAATTAAGAAACTTAATAACCAATGATATTACTTCAGCATTTCCAGGATTATATACATTTACTATTAAAATGATTTACTATTCCTTAACCCTTTACTCAATAAATACACCTTTCCACACCTTTGCAAACAGAGTAGACCCAAATCCGACTGCCCTTGTAGGAGCCGTCTGATCAGTGTCTGCTCTGTTTGCTTATGAAATAACATAGATATTATTCTACAGTTTCTACTATGGCCAAACAGTCCCGTGTACATGTGCCATTTTAAGAATTATTCTAATTAATATTCCTGATGTCATTATTTCTTACATGAATATTAATGCAGTAGTGACAGTCAGGTAAGATTGGTTTTAAGACAAAAGACAGATGTAGCTTTCAAAAGGACTTTAAGAATGCTAGTAGTCGTTGAGAAAGTGAAATGAATAAATGAAGTTGTTAAAATGGATGGAGATTTTACTGCGAGAGTATAAGCCAATTGCCCTAGAATTGGTGTGGTGTTAATGCAAATGCCATACGAAGCGATATTTGGTGACGTAAATCTAACTTTATGACAATAGTTCGTGCAATTCGTCAACTTTCAATTATGAAGTGGTGTCTATTACTTTGTTTAGAAATTCCTGGTTTGTTCTGTTTGTTTGTCTAATTTAGATGTGCTATGTTTCGTGTTGTTGTTTAATCCTCCACCTTGTGAATATTAATGTAAGAGATAACGACTATATGACTATCAATCAGCTAGTTTTTGAAAGACTGTCATCATAGGCAAACAAAGCACACTCCTACAGGAGTCGTCTGGTTTGGGTCTACACTGTTTACAACATTGATTGTAAAATTGCTGCAAGCACGTGGTTTTTCATTGTTTGTAAAGTTGCTGCACTGGTATATCAATGGTTGTAAAGTTGCTGCTAAAACACGTGGTATATCATTGGTTATAAATGTTCTTCCCAGGGTTGTTCAGTGTCTGGAAAGGCATCAAATGTCTTCTATAACATAAATTACAATTTTATATGGTTTGTAAAGCAAAATAGGATATACCCTGTTCAGGGCGTCTCCTTCCTTGACCTTTGTATTTGCAAATGTCCCAATTATCCAAAATGCTAAATGACAATGGTTAACACACTTTAATAATGGTTGCCACCTTGACAGTCATCAGAAACGTTAAATTGAAGTGCAATGTCCGCTCTCCTCAGATAAATTCGATGTTTTTTTACGTTAAAATTTGCTTTACAAAGCCGCTAGTAAGCATCTGTTAACATCTGCTAACTAGCATGTGTACACATCTGCTAACTGACATCATAGACTATCTTTAGATCCAACCCTCTTCGAATAAATCTACCGAAACGGAACATTTACATTGTGTAGTTTTTAAACCATTGTAATAAAAAAGAGCATAAAAGTTTGCTCAGATGGAGCAGATGCTCCATTTATCACAATGGTTTGGAACAGTGACTTTTACAGAGGCGTCAAAATGCATCGATTTGAAGGAATGGGTTACCAGGAATACAACAAATTCGTGTCAACATATTTTGAAGTGTGGTGATGAAAACACAAATTATCGTAATATATGAGTTTTACTAAATGTCTGATATATGGAGGGTTTATTGTGTGTTGTATAATGCGATTTTCAAAGCCTTAAAAATTTAGTTTTGAGCGGACGGCTATGTTAATGGCACTGACTCGATTGATGGTTTATTTACATTTTGGTAGTGTGTGGAAAAACAGCCTGGAAATAGTAATTGACTAGAATGCTTTGACTGCTCTGGTTAACCGTTACCACACTAAGTGCGACCTGTTTTGTATATGCTAACAGCTTGGATCCATCTATGATGCCGACCACTTCGGCGTCTTACTAAGCTACTAATTGTTCGATACTCTGAACGTAAAGTTTAAAATGAAACTATCTGTATCATATGTATGACCCAAAGAAAACGAATGTGAGACGCAAATGCAAATATCGATCAATGTCCTCCACAGATTACTCGTTTACCATAAATATCTGATAAAGCGATTATTTCCTGAACCTTCTGAATATTCAGTCCAAGAAAAAACGCTTAACGTCGCTTATTCAAACTTTTAGTAAAGCTGAATGCAGATATGTCAATGCAATAGAATACGCCAAAAAAAACTCGCTTATTCGAGTTTCAATGCAATATAATATTGATAAATATCGCTTATTCAAACTTTTACTGAAGGTGAATACAGATCTTTCAATGCAATTAAATACGCTAAACCTCGCTTACTCGAAGTTTCAGTAAAGACGAATTCAGATCCTTCAAGCATGCGTCTTCTAAATGTAGGTTGAAAATCCTCTTGAATCTTTTATCATGATTTTCATCCTACATTCAACTGTCACCAATCTTAAAGACAATATAGCGATACTTGGCACGTCCAATACAACACAGCTTTCTTAACCGTTTCCTTCATATAAGCGCATTTTCATAGAGTAGATCCAGATCACACGGCTCCTGTAAGAGCCGTCTGGTCAGAGTCTGCTCGGTTTGCTTTTGACATGATATAGGTCTGATTCTGCAGTTTTTGTCAAAGCATAAACATTCCATGGAAAGTTTACATGATAAAAATTCAGCTAATTAATATTCATGATGTCATTATTTCTTACATGAATATTGAACAGGGAAAAGGTTTAGCAACCATTAAACAAACATGTCTCTGCGCCTCATCTTGGTCTAATTTGTTTGCAAATGCAAATTACACAATACGGGTTAAATGTGAAAAAATAGAATATTTAGAGTGTGTTTTTATATATAAAAAAATAATGTTTATTTTTTGTATTTATTCATTTTTTTGTTGTTGTTGCCCTTTTTCTTATGATGTTGATGCGACGTTTTAATAAATAGCAGGCAGGCGGTGTAATTTGAATTTCTCATTTGGTCTAATGAAGTGTGACCCTTGAGTATTGATATTAAAGTAGCCAGCTAGCAGTGGCGTTGAATCATTATTCGCGTCTTTTATATAATCATGCAAAATGATAATATAATGATGTTCATACTGGCAAGAGTAAGATATGTTACTGAACACTATGATGACCAAAAGAAATAAATAAGAATGCGTATTCAAATACTTATATCGTCATTTCTCCACCAAAGTTTGGTGGAAAAATAATGGAGCTATTCTTGAAAATGTTTTAATTTACGAGAATGCGCACATGAACTGTTTACTTCATGAATATCCATGTTTAAATAATGACAGCATAAATAGTAATTCGATGTATAGTTATTAGAGCATAATTTATGGACATTGGATTGTTGGGCCATGCCAGAAAGTGTAGAATCATCTAGTTCATATATAATAAGCATTCAGAACAACCCTCATCAGACGACTCCTATAGGTGCCTTCTGATCTGGCTCAACTCTGTTTGTAAAGGCGTAGAAATGCGTAATTATGGAGTAAAGATTTAACCTAATTTCTCTTTCTCCCGCTATACGAACACCAACATCTACGGTTGGCTACCAGTGTAGAACCAGATCAGCCTCAGACCTTGCAGTGGTTAAGGGACTGAAGTGTCACACGGGATGGTTTTTGTTTATTTGACGGAGATCATCCCTTCTGCCAAGAACTAAACGGAAGACAGGTCGGCGGTTTTTATCCCATGCGCTGCTTCGCAGCGAATGAGATTAGCCGAAATCATCTTTCTGAAATCATCCCTCATCATCATGTCATCTCATCATTCATCGGCGCTATAAGACCTATTCATTGTCGTAGTGCCGTAAAACCCAACTCACTCACTCCGTATTTAAAACGCAGAATCTGATATATACTACACTATATAAACTACACTCTTTCTCAAACAATCGAGCAGAACATAATAGGCTCGGAGGGTGGCAGTACATTTCCCTGGTTCCTAACTTTATCATTTTGTAAATAGTCGGAGTGGTGACGGTGTCAATAAAATGTTTTAACATTATAAAAACTATTCCCTGAATATGCCTGGCAGATTCCGTCCATTATGAATAATCATTAACGAATTATTGTATTAGTCTTTATAAATATTTTGATATATAGATTATGCCAAGTGGTAAAGAATCAGATTTAAGATAATTTATCAGCTAATATAGCAGACCCTGATAAGACGTTTGATCTGACTCTACTCAGTTTGCAAGGGCGTTTAAAGGCGTATCTCTAGAGTTAAGGGTTAATTTAATATGGCCAGTTTGTGTGGTTGAAGTATTACACTATCATGTCATTAGTAGAGTTACAGCGATGCATTTTTAGAACTGTTTTCTCATTGATATCGTCAGCCCTGTGTATATCATCGGTACAATCTGCAGATGGCATGCTAGCAATGATCAATCACTGTTTGTTGTGATGGCAGCCATGCTGTAACAATGTATTTTAACCAAAACCAACTACACACTGATTCGACAGCTTTGCTTAGAGCCTTTCGAGCAACTTCAATTGGCATGATGTCACCTCCGACGACTACACTCCTCTTTCAAGTCTTTGTATTTGGACAGTTTCCGTTCAAAAAGTTTCCTCTGCTCTGTTGAACCTTGAATTCCACACATACGAATTCGTCAAACGTGTGAAAAATTCATACGAAAAAATACGTACGAATATGTCACAATTAGGTATTGTGAAATTGTCGGGGCCCATTTTTAATCAACCGAAATTTTCACAAATATGTGACATATATAGGGTTAATCAACAAAGTTCAAAGTGCGCCGTGCTCTTGACCTTTGTACTATTGCACGCTACATATTTTCATGATATGGTCAACACTTGTGCAAAGTTATTTGCAAACTGATCCATAAATCATGATTTTTTTTTAACATGACACGAACCGGACGGATGGACCAGACGAGCGAAATGACATAATTGACTTATCATATGGTCCCAAAGCATCAGTGACCTTCTTTTCAGTGAGACCAATTATTCTTTTTATTCAACATATATCAAGATATAGAAGGTTAAAGAATTTAATGTTTGTGACCATTTTTGTGACCTTGACCTTATGCCATGTTAGACATAATACCATATGTATTGAGAACAATCCTCTTGTTAAATACGAAATATCAGTATCATTTTCAAGATATTATGTGCTGAGAATTATGACATTTAACCCCCGGTGACCTTGACCAATGACCCAAAATGATTAGAACAACCATATTGTGAAATATGAAATATCAATATCAAAGGCTTTTCAAGATATTGAGTGCTGAAGAATATGACATTTAACCCCTGGTGACCTTGAGCAATGACCCAAATTCCGTATGGCTGATCTGCTCAATATGTTCTGTCATCCTGTAACATATTAAGGAACTATCAAACAGAACAAATACAATACCCTCCCCCCCCCCCCACCCCACACACATACACACACACACACATAAAAATACAATAACTCCTCCCCACACACACACACACACTCATACAAATACAATACCCCCCACCCCACATACACACATAAACACACACGCGCGCGCGCACGCACGCACGCACGCACACACACACACACGCGCACGCACGCACGCACGCACGCACACACGCACGCACACACACACACACTTATCTGAATGGCTAACACATTCCATATACACTGTACTTGAGCACATAGACAACGTGCCTACAAATACAACAGAAACTTTAATCGTTTTTAAATGATCGTTTAAAATCCCATTACACATTGTATTTGAATGAATTTCTGTTCTCAATTAGCTCACAAATGGCTACACATATGGTTTTGTATAGAAAATAACATATTTTTTATATTTTGTTTGCTAAAAAAACGAACAAGCAGAAAAACCTAAATTAAGCGCGTATGATGTCAGTGAATCACGTGCTATATTTTCTGCTATATTTTTAAATCTATCGATAAGCGCGACCAAACAGTAAAATAGAACATGCAAACAACTAGTTCCATATTCCCGACTGGGCAATTTAGCAATATGCCCATATCCCGCTATTCGCGACCTTACTCGCATTTTGCAAACTGATTGGATCCAGATGAGACGCCGAATGACTCATTCGGATCCAAGCTGTTTGACACTCGAGCAATAGTATTCGTCAGGAACAAAATGATACTAGTGAAAATCTGAAGCCGTATTTGAAATCTTCTATAAATCAAATCTCCATTTCAAACCAACGACTTGCCCGTCGGCTTAAATGGTTTGCATCAAACCGGCAAACAAAATGAGATAATAATCTACATGGAATTAGAAAATTACAAAAGTACTCGGTACAGAAAAGGAGGGTTAATATTTTTCAACGCTACCCGCGACCTGACTCACATTTGCTAAGAGCTGGGACCCAGATGAGACGCCGAGTAACTCGGTGACTCATTACTCGGTGTCTCAGCAGGATCCAAACCATTTGACAATAGCTTCTCAAAAGCGAAATCGAATCGGACGTAGTTAAAATTGAACAGGTCGTAATTTGTTTTCAGAGCCGGGTAAAGATTAAAAGAACATATCGATACTGGATGTCTCCCGAGTAATTGTCTTTGACACAAGGTAATGATGTTTATAACGTGATCGAGCTGAAACTAATTACTTTACATTCTATCTAAAGATATAGGCCATATTTTTGTGTGAACTTGTTGACTTCTATGTTCACCTAATGCGCGTTCTGTATCGCTCCTATTTTGAAGCTTAACCTAACAACAATGTCTGCACACATTTAGATCTGTGGCATATTGGACTTCTTCTGATTCGATCAAGCTTTTGAGAAACATGTGTCACATTGTAAAACAACGTGGATCCGGACGAGAGGCCGAGTTACTCTGCGTCTAATCTGGATCCAAACCATTTGCAAATGCGATTCATGTTGCGAGTAGCGGGGTGCGTGTTAATTGTATTCTGTATAACACCATACAATCGGTTTTGATAAGGTATTTCCCACTTTAGTAAAACCTCTCTAAACCGGAATTCTAGTAGAGAGGAGTTTAGATACTTTTAGGCAGAGGAGCTTTCTGCATGACTTTCACCCAGCATTAAGCTGTCACCTGTCTCCAAGACCGATATCTATCCTAAATTTAACGTCCGGTTTAGAGGGGTTTACTGTACAAATACATGTGACTATGACATGATATAGATCTGATTCTACAGTTTTGGGCAAAGCAAAAAAAATCCCTTGAATAGTTTATAGTATAAATATTGAGCTAATAGATGTCTGACATGAATACAGAACAGGGACATGGTTAATGTAATTAAGATAGGTAGTGTGTAGGGTACTTTGGTATGCTTTATATGATATTCCTGATACGCCCTTGTAATACTGATGACATCTTTACATAGTATTACCAGCTGCCGGATTATAAACATGTATACTAATTAACTGTTTACTCCATTTATACATATGTTAACGCTTTTTCAAACAGAGTAGGCGGCCCAGGACAGGGTCTACGTTGTTTGTTTATGGAATAACATACATGTAGATGAAAATATACACAACTGGTTCTACTTTTGCTGCAAATACAAAACTCTGTATTCATATACTATTACTATATTGATGATATATATGTATGGTGTCATTATTTCTTACATGAACATTCGTAGAGTAGAGGGTTAATACAATTCGGGCAATAACATCTGCAGTTCCCCGAAGGACTGTTG
Source organism: Azorinus chamasolen (assembly GCA_963576725.1). Classification (NCBI taxonomy): domain Eukaryota; kingdom Metazoa; phylum Mollusca; class Bivalvia; order Cardiida; family Solecurtidae; genus Azorinus; species Azorinus chamasolen. The sequence continues at coordinate 73,180,711 of OY755239.1, read as the reverse complement.
TTGGCCCGAGCCCGAAGGGCGAGGGCAACAACATTCTAGAGGGACACTGCAGATGTTATTGCCCGAAAACAAATGTGTATTAACGCTATTCTTGCATAAAACCCATTTTCTGCTTTCCTGCATCAATTTAATTCTTCCAAATACAAGCAAAATTACGGAAGTAAAATTATACACATCTTTGACACTTCGTTCGATTTATGCTGTTTCCGGGCCACTGTTTTCTTTCTGACATCAATCCATGATTGTATCAAATACCGTTTACACATAATTTCGTTCAATATCTGTATCACTAGAAACAGTTCATTGTCGGTGCCCTGAAATAGTCGCACCGTTCATCTAGCTTAGGCCAAAACGCTATACCATTCGCGTCCATTGTTTACCTTATGCCCCGAATAGGTATAATTAAAACCGGTCAACAACAGCGCGTGAGCACGAGAATCGCCTTGTTAATACATAGTCTAGCGGGACTACAACCGTACATTTAGTGCAAGAATAAAGGTTTGGGAATGTTGACTTCATTCGACGATTCTGTTACCTGTCAATATTATATGCCAAACATTACCGTCGTCGATGCATAGTTGCCTGGTGCCACTTAACACTGTACTCCACGAATATTCATGCAAGAAATAATGTCACATTGATTATTAATCACGGCAGAACTGTAGAATCAGGTCTATATTAGTCATAAGCAGACAGAGTCTTTGAGTCTATTCTGTTTGCAAAGACGATTATTATCTTTATTTCCTCCAATACTGAAGAGTACAAATAGCATTCAAGTTCGCAACATATATACAGTGTGGCAATTAGGAACAAATATATACACGCACAACAATAAAAAAATATAAGGAGAGTACTGACATGTATAAATCACGTAAACGAAAGTTATCTAGAGGGATTTCGGGGCAATACTGATCATTGTATGTAACGTTTGTCACTCAAACTCAGCTAGCAAATATCAGCTTTACATGTAATGTTCTTAAATTACCATTTGTGACCGAAATCGAAATAAATGGTCAGCTTTTATCTCGTGATTGATGTTAATAGGAAATATATTAACAATCATTAGCATTTTCCATAACCAGTAGCTACAGTAGAACATGTATTCAGTGGCCATTCAGTTACTAAATCTACGTGTCTTTAAAAGCCGACGGTTGCTTAATTAAGAAATAATAAATTCATACCAGTGTTTTATCGTGCAATCGAACACTGGTAGGAGTTGAGATGCGTAGTAATTAAATCACGAGGCCGATAGGCCGAGTGATTTAATTATAAGCATCTCAACGACTACCCGTGTTCGATTGCACGATAAAACACTGGTATAAATTTTTTATTTCGATTCTAACACTTCAATTTAATTATAATTTGCACCGCCACAACGGCACTACGTTTCTTGTCGTACGAATTTTCGAAGCCATATTACGTCACGTTAAGCCGTTACAGCGCGTGCGGTGTTTTATGGAGAATTCTAACACACCTCGCACACACATCTACATAAACAAAGAAGAGACGTATCTACGTTTGAATTCTCAATAAAACACCGCACGCGCTGTAACGGCTTAACGTGACGTAATATGGCTTCGAAAATTCGTACGTCAAGAAACGTAGTGCCGTTGTGGCGGTGCAAATTATAGTTAAATTGAAGTGTTAGAATCGAAATAATAAATGTATTAGTTCTTAATTCAAACATAGATACGTCCCTTCTTTGTTTATGTAGATGTGTGCGCGAGGTGTGTTAGAATGTAGGATAAAAGTAAGCAAAAAGCTCGTATGTGATCTTTTGTATTACGTTTGACATGCATTAAGCTACCACATGTCTTATAGACCCATACTTAGACCTAGCTTTGATATCCGCTTAAGACATGTGCTACATTATAATGCCGTATTTAAAGGTCATAGTATTGTTGATAGATGTCTTCATAAAGGCTAATGTAGCGTTCAAAGCAATAGCTAATACGTTAGTGTTTCTTTTAATTTATGACTGGCATTACACCCAAAAATTATCATTTATAGTTTTGTTTGCCAAGCATATAGGAGTCTTGTATCTAAATGTACATTGTAACGATCTTTGATGTTTTCTCTAATTTATTTTCCTTAGCCTTAAGTCTGCTTTGGGCTGTTGAATGATTACCTAAGCAAACAGTTTGGATTCAGATAAGATGCCGAGTTACTCAGCGTCTCACATTGACTTGACTCTGACCGTGTTGTAGAAAAGAAATGCTAGAAATCCAATCATGATAACAGTTGAAGTCGATGACATTTTCTACGGACAGGAATATGATTAGCAAGCAAAAGGTTAGCCCGTTCACCGCCAATGTCGCAAAAATGCTGCACAACAAATAGTGCAGTCCCAGATCAGACGCCGCCTTTTCAAGGCAAAAGGGTTAAATTGGTAATTGACGTTTGATCTTAGAGATATTTACATCAACCACCACTGAGGTCTTATTTAAGATTCGGGATAAGTGGTATTTAATCCTTGACTGCATTTGTCTTTCTACGCCTTTGCAAACGGGGTAGATCCATCTCAGATGCCTCCTGATAAACATTCCCTTGAAAATTTAAGATTATAAACAGGGGTTAAAATGGGTACCTGTGAGGGTCACTCGTCGGTACTGCGGCTGCATGATTGCGCCATATGTTAGCAGTGCTCAATATTGTAGGCCAATGACTCAATGACCAGGGGAGTAAATGTACAGTCGGCTGAGCGGTCATTCGGACTAAAAGTAGACTATAACTAGGTACTTTACTTGTGCATTAACTACCTGCTCTTATAAACCCGTACGTTTATTTATGAAGTGGTCGTAATAGAGAGGTTTTACAGATAGTTATTCATGCTTTACTTAGAACTGAAACAAAAAAGATGCATACGAATCATTTGCATATCATACACTTGATTCAATATCCAGTACCGTAAAGTACTTATTGTGATATAATATAGAATGTATACCATGCCTCATTGTATAGCACATTTTATGACACTGACCTCTGATGATATACCCAATGGTAACTCTTATCCCCTATACAAGGCTAAACCGACTTTGCAAACAGCTTTGGTCCAGATGAGACGCCGAGTAGCCAAGCTGTTTGACACTTAGTCAGTATTTCCTGATCTAATTGGAAAAAGACTTGCACATGATCCCAATTCGAATAGGCATTACACTAGAACCTGTCCTAAGCAGCCATTCGTTTATTGAACATATATAGGAGTCTTAAAAACAAGCTGGTTGCTTAATGCAGGGCAAAAGTAATACAGAAAGCTCCTATAGGAGCTTTAGGACTGTATTACTTTTGCCCTCCAATAAGCTACCACCTGCCTTACAAACCCATAATTAGACCTTGTTGATGGCCACTTAACCCATTCCCTCATACTGACGACTTTTGACGACTCTGTAAAAATCACTTATGTGGTGTGCGGTGGTCTAGTGGTAACTACTGTCACTATAGTAGATAAAACTATAGTACAGGAAGGTCTCGCTAATACGACCGTATGATCTATATGCACAGAAGTCTGTAAAAGCCGGCGGAGTTTTTGCATTGGTTATGTCTTACATTAAGCTACCACATGTTTTAATTATACTTCTTGTGCGTGGTCATATTAGCGAGACATTACTGCAATTCAGAGTTTGACCTGACATTAATACAGCATGATAAGTATATAATCGCGGTATCTAATCAACATTGTTCATCCTTCATGATCGTCCTGATCCTATCAAACATGCTGCATGTCTATTACTTCCTTCTTACTAATCAAGCGTCATCAGCCAGTATTCATTTCACCTTCCTTCTCGACCTAACTCGCATTTGCAAACAGTGTGTACCAAGATGAGACGCCGTGTAACGTGGGGTCTCATCAGGATCCAAGTTGTCTGACACGCCAGCAATAGGTTTAAAAAAGTTTGATCGAATCTGAATTAGTCCAATTTGCACCAGATATTAAGTTTTAAACCGGAGTAAGGGTTAATGTTGATGGTGTTTGCAAATTGCAGACTTAATTTAACTTTTCCCTTGGAACATGAACGTCATCTGCTTCAATCAATTTGAAAGGCCGTTAATATTGTTTCTTCTATAACATTTCTGCAGAAATACGACCATAATATCAAATAGGTTGAATCCTGATGAGACGCCGAGTTACTCGGCGTCTCATCTGGATCCAAGCTGTTTGCGAATAACAGCCAAGTCGTGTTCAGCGGGAGAAGAGTTCTTCCAGACAGTATCAGATCACTTAAAGATAAACTTCACCATTTGTCTTTGCAAACTTTGCAAACAGTTTGGATTTTGATCATACCCAGAGTAAACACTTAAAATGTACAAAACTCATTTGTTTATAAGCTGAAAAGTAGTATATCGCAAAAAGCCCCATCCAATTACCGTTTGTAATGACAAAACATCAATGTGTTTGATATCGCCGATCCCGGTTTTACTCCCCGATGTTTCAGTTTTATTCGGGTTGGGTTTTAGTTTCGTAACTGTTCGCCCTATTCGCGATTCTCCGACCACTTCGGAGAAAGCTATTACGTAAACAACGGAGGGATCGGGTGAATATCGGCAAAACGCGGAAGAATTTAACGGAAAAGGCCGATAATATTGTGTTGTAGAACAAAAATTATCAGTATTGATGAAATCGGTTTATTTGTATCACAGGGGCATTTTTCGATATAAGTTCAAATTGGGAACCTTCATAATAATGATAGAGCATAACAAATACCAAGTTTTATGATATTATTGAAAACATGCGATCATTGTAGGGACTTCCTCTTTAAATGTATAATTACCTTATACTAACCTGTTCTTAATTTGGGGACAATATAAGTGAAAAAGTTAATGGGCATTGAGTCGACCTATTGGAATAATTCCATGTAGACTGTAAGTATGGGAGTTTGTATGTCTTGTGAACATCACTTAATGTGATATTAGTTTCTACGTCAGTGTGTTTCAGCAAATGAATAACATTGATCTGTGACGTAATGTGTATTATTGGTGTCAAACACAGGTATTATGCATCATGGCTCATTAAAACATTCCCCCGTTTCTGCTACATGTATTAATTCATACATAACAGTCATGTTTTCCCAATGTATCTGTTAATTAAGAAATTAACTCTAATTAATTCTAACACTTCAATTTAACTATAATTTGCACCGCCACAACGGCATTACTTTTCTTGACGTACGAATTTTCGAAGCCATATTACGTCACGTTAAGCCGTTACAGCGCGTGCGGTGTTTTATGGAGAATTCAAACATAGATACGTCCCTTCTTTGTTTATGTAGATGTGTGCGCGAGGTGTGTTAGAATTAAAAGTACTAAACAATATTGCTCCCTCTTTTTCTTCTATCCTGCTTAAATACATGTTACGCAGCCATTTTACGCTTGCGTAAAACCTTGCTTGTTATTTCTTACATAGACATTTAAACAGGGAAAGGATTAACCCTTCCCCATATGAAAGGTGAACCTCTGCTCGCTCTAATATCGACCAATTTACTATGTTCAAGCCTACTGTCAAGCATTTTGGACCTGAATTAGGCACTGTTGAACCGCAAATTTCACGCAACCCATTTTTCACACGTGTGAATAATGGGTTGACGCATTTTTCACACGCGTGAAATTTGCGGCCCTATTTTTCACAAAACCGTGCTGTGAAAATTTCGAACGCCCTTTAACCCCCTTTCCTGAAGACCTACTAATACTAACGCATTTTTCACAGATATGTCAATAGATGGTTTAGCTATTGTTGACATTCTTATGCACGAGATATCTTAAACAACCATCAGGACATTTGATTAGTATCGGATAGGGTAGCTTTGTCCCTGGATTATGTTTATGACAGTAATTTCCCTGAGTTGACTCTCGTTATCTCGAACTCGGTTAAGTCGAACTTCTGCTTATTCCGAAATCCACTCTAAGTCTCAGCAATTTGAGCTGTTATTTGAATTGCAAGCAATTCTGATCCAGACCAGATGCAGAGCGACTCGGCGTCTGGTCTGTATATAAACTGCTTGGGATTCTGTTTTCATTTTCAACAATGCAAATGAAGCATGTGTATTTGACTAAAACGAAATTTTAAAAAGTAATGTGGTACCCGTGTATTGTGTGTAGTAAAATCATTTATCTCGGAGTTGTTTAAAGTCGAACTTAAAGTTGATGTTCGCAAAGAGTTCAAGCTAATGAGTGTTGACTGTATTTTAGTATATGGTGACAGAAACTATGATTTAAGGAATTATCCAATTACCGAATTTAAAACCGAAGTAGATGATAAGAATGTTTTGTAAATATACATATATAAAATATGACAGGGCACTGAGAATAAACTGAGAGTGAAACGACAGCGCACTGAGAGTATATTGAACTGAAAACAAGTAAACTGACAGTCTACGGTAGAATAGCTTTTAGCAATATGTCTTACTAATGAATTAATGAAGATGATATTTTTTGTAATGCTGTGGTGTGGCGAAATAAATAAATAAATATTATTATCATTATTATTATTAATATTTATTAGTATTATTATTATTATTATTATTATTATTATTATTATTATTATTACTATTATTACTATTATTATAAATGATAATATCGCAATAAACAAGTTATTGATTAATTCAAAATAAATTAATAAAACAAAACAATGTAATAAGTATAATATGTTCCATCATGGGATTGTCAGGTTACTGTCAGTTCACTCTCAGGGATGTGTCAAATTACTTTCAGTAAACTCTCATTGTACTGTCAGACTGAAGCCAGTTAACTGGCAGTACGTGAGGGTGACAACTTTTAACAACGTTGCTTGTGTTATTGTTTCGGTGTCAGATAAGTACAACCAGATAGGCAATACGCGTCTATTTATAGAAGGTCACAAAAGGCCATGACGCACTGTGCGACACCCCCCCCCCCCTAAGAAAAAAAACCGAAGCCAATTTTTGGCCCATTTTTAAACCTTTTGGTGCCAATTTTGTGTGTGTCGTGTCTATTGACAGTAGATCTTATAAATAATGCGATTGGTTTGATGCTGCAAATGTATGGTGCACCATAACAGTCATAACACGAGTAGATATAGCAGAGGTAGCGTGCGTTATTTCAGGGCCGAAAAAACCCGGGTCTGAGCCGATTTTGGCTGCTGATAAAACGCCCATTTATATACCTACGACCATCATACTGGCCTACTTTTCAGACTGGCCTGCAGTCATTATAACCCTAACTATTCAAACAATTTGCTTCATATAGATCCAAGTTATAGAACGCCAAAATTGCCAGTACGTTTTATTACGCTACAGTAGTCGAAAGGATATAAGGATTTTCAGACAATCCATGCGGTTTACATTTCTGCGTTGATTTCTTTTAAAACAAAGTTGTGATCTGGAAACATATCGAAGAGTCGGAGAAAGAATTTTTCCTCCGATCTCAAATTATTGCCGAAAGATGGCGTGTCAAGTCCGATACAAAATATGTGAGCATATTTGTTGTCACGATATACGATATATCACGCATGATATACTATTTACGTACGATACATATACGCACACTATACGATACGATATGAACGGTTTCTTACGTTATTATTACCTTAAGTAAAGAACAATTCTTTTTTTCTTTAGATAATACATATGTTACAAAAAGTATTAATCAAATATCCCAGAGGTCAGCAGGTCAAATATTTTGTATTCATACAAATGGTGTGTATCAAAATTCACATATGCAAATTATAATGGTCCTGTGCCTCATCAAGCAAAAGAAGGTTTTGAAATAGTAAGTCAAATGTCAAGGAGAAGGTCATAAGGTCAAACGTTTTGGTATCTTGAAAGGTCCTGTCTTAAGAAATGTAAACACCCAATATGCAAACGGTTCTAGATTTATGACCAGGGTGACAGACTAGCAGCCAATCGGGACAAAATATCCCAGATATTCGATATCCCGGGTGTTGCAGAACATATTGTCGATGATGTACCTATCGTCGCCGGCAACAATATATGCCGAAACAAGGGGCACATATTGTAGCCGGCGACAGTATGTGCCGAAGTTGTCGGCACCGGCGACAATACGTGCCCAAGTGTTACGCCACTGTCATAACTTTGGTCACGTGGTTACAGTAGGTCGCACTTTACATCGCTCTTGGAATTTTGAGAGTTTTTAAGGATTTTTTGTGTTACTGAATTGGATATTCATCTACAGACATGTAGTAAATGCGATAATGAGTGCATCTAGAACGAAAAGGGACAAAAAACGAAAAAAAGGAAGTAGTAGTGGCGATGAGCAAGCTATACGCTCAAATGTAAACAAAGCGTCCAGATCGGGAGGCCCGTACGGTGACACAGGGGAACAAGCCCGACTGAAAGACACAAAATCTGTAAGTGAAATTTTGAGCGAAACAAACTGTGTTTTATTTAATGAATCATCTGACGTGTCAGTTTCTGTTTTCGAAGTCTCAGATGTACATGTACCAGACAATGAAAACGTAACTTCAAATCAGAAAATGGCTGATCAAACGTCAACAGCAAAGTCTGGCGAGACTCATCAGTCTCCAACCTCCCCCACAATCAGCGATGTTATGAACATTCTTCAAACCCTATCGACCAAAATGGACAATATGGAGTCTCATTTACACAAGTTAGATTCTCTGGAGCAAAAGGTGTGTGCATTTGAAAAGGAGATAAAGTATTTGCATGTTTTAGTACACGACAACAGAAAAAGGACTGATGAAAACATCCTGAAAATTGACGAGCGGGTCGACAGAATTGAGTTTATAGCAGCTGAATACAATCACGCATAGACCAACTTGAAAAAGAAAACGGAGAGATGAAAGATCATGTTACATATATGAGGTCGCAAAGTATGCGTAATAATCTTGTGTTCGGTGGAATCAAGGAAGAGGATGGGGAAGATTTAGATAAGAAATTACGTTCATTTTTGGTGGAGAAACTTAACCTGGCAAAGGATGTGGTTGATTCTATGAAGTTCGAACGTGTTCATAGAATTGGTGCTCAAAGAGTTAGTCAAAGTGTAACCCGCAAAATTGTATGCAAATTCACGTTCTTTACAGATCGTGAATTGGTTAGACGGCAAAGAGATCGCTTAGTGGAACTGACTTTTTTCTTCACGAATAATTTCCTCCTGAAATAGTTGCGCGTCGAAAGAAATATCTGCCACAATTGCAGGATGCCATAAAAGACGGTAAGAAAGCGTGGTTAGTGTATGACAAGTTATACATTGACGACGGTAAGACAGTTAAGTGTGACTAGGACCGGCCGGAGAATGGACCCGAAGTGCTTGTGTGGAATTGTAATGGCTTGACAGAGAGTAAATTGAAAGATCCCGAATTTGTTTCTTTTATAACAAGCAAAGATATAATAATTTTGAGTGAATCATGGACAGATAAAGACTCTGCAATTGACTTAGATGGATTCACAAGTCATAACTTTTACCGCAAATTTAAACATAAAAAGGCTAAACGCAACAGTGGCGGTATTACAATTTATTTACGTAATTCGTGTAAACAAGGCATATCAGTGGTAAGAAACCATTTCGATACGATACTTTGGCTTAAATTAGACTGTAGCTTCTTTAATTTCCAAAATGACGTATATTTATGTGGGTTATATCTATGGTCAGATGACTCCCCAGCGGCAGGTATAATTGATGCTGATTTGTTTCAATTGTTAATGCAAGACATAACACATTTTGAGAACCAGGGACAGGTTTTATTAGCAGGTGACTGGAATTGTCGTACAGCAAAGCGACCAGATTTTATTCAATGTGACAGAATTATCAACAGTTATGACCATAACTATTATTTACCGGATCAGTACCTGGATAGGGCCTCTCTCGATACTATTTGTAATGCCAGAGGGGTAAAATTGTTAGACCTATGTAAAGCGACAGGCTTGAGAATTGCTAACGGTCGATTGGGGCATGACTTTGGCCTAGGTGTATAGACTTATTTTAGCCGTGGGTGTAGTAGCATTATAGATTATCTTCTTTTGAAAGAGTCCGATTTTCCTGTTGTGAGCAGTTTTCAAGTCTGTCCTTTCAATATATTTAGTGACCATGCTGCATTGAATTTTGTTATAAACGGCGATAAACCATGCCAATTACCTGATAGCGATAGTGTTGCTAGTGACATGCATACATATTTTAAATGGAATGTTAATTATAAAGACACATTTAGGCGTGGACTTATAGGGAAGTTACCTGCCTTGAACAATCTTATTTTAAATACAAGTTCGGTCGAGCATGACCAAATAGATCGTCTGATAAATGATTTTACCACAATTATTTGTGATACAGCAGAACCATTATTTAAGCGTGAACATAATAAGTTTGATTCTCTAACACATAAAAATGAGTCTGCATGGTTTGATAGAGAATGTATCGAACTTAAAAAAGCTTATAAATGTGCAATGCACCAGTTTAATAGTTGTAAATCGCCAACAAATAGAATATTACTATGTAACAAAAAACAGCAGTTTAAGTATACTGTTCGCAAAAAAAAGCGTGCATACAAGATTAAACAGGCGGCGGAGCTCTGCGAACTTAGAAAACATAAACCCCGTGATTTTTGGAGACATTTTAAAAAGAATAACAAACAATATGGGTGCGATATCACTGTAGAAGAATTCCAAACATATTGTTTTGAGTTGTTCAGTGATATTAGGACTACGAGCATTGAAAATGTGGAACATTTTAATAACAACAGCGATTTTAATATAAACGACCCAACGTTTGATGAACTTAATATTCCCATTTCACAAGATGAGGTAATTGCCGCTACCAAACGACTTAAAAGAAATAAATCCCCATGTCCAAGTGATAATCTACTGAATGAGTATTTTATAGAGTCATTAGATATCCTAGGCGGTCATATAACTGATATGTTTAACAAAGTTTTTAATTCTGGATATTTTCCTGAAATTTGGGCACAAGGCTTTATTGTACCAATACATAAAAAGAGTGATAAGAATACACCTAATAATTACAGAGGAATTACGTTACTGAGCAATCTCGGGAAACTTTTCACGGGCATACTTACTCTGACTTCTTCAATATATCAGTTGGATTGCGCCAGGGACTGAATAATTCCCCGGCAATGTTTGCTCTATTCTTAGAGGATTTAGAACTATTTTTACAGAATAATCACCTCGGGGTTATCTTTTTATGATATCTGTATAATAATTCTTTTGTTTGCTGATGATATGATCCTAATAGGAAATTCAGCTCAAGATTTACAGGATAGCTTGGATAAGCTTTACGAATACTGCAATTATTGGGGCCTTGATGTTAATACAAGTAAAACGAAAGTGGTTGTTTTTCGTAAAAGAGGGCCAGTTAAGAAAGACGAACGTTGGTTTTATAATAACGAGCCTCTAGAAATCGTAAACGATTTCAATTACTTAGGCGTTGTGTTCAATTACACGGGTTCATTTGTATTAAATAACCAGTATATTATTGGCAAGGCTAGCAAAGCGGCTAAAACACTATTGTGTAATATTAACAAATATGAAATTAGCCCTTCGATAGCATTACAATTATTTGATTCGTTTGTCGGATCTATTTTAAATTATGCTAGTCCTGTCTGGGGCTTTTCAAAGCCCACAGATATTGAGCGTGTACACTTAAGATACTGTAAGGCAATACTGGGCATTAAACAAAGTACAAGTAATGCTGCGGTTTACGGAGAACTGGGAAGATACCCTCTGTACATTAATAGATATGTCCAAATAATCAAATATTGGTGCAATTTGTTAAATACTGACAATATAATATTAAAAAATGTATATCAAGATGTCCGCGAAAGATGTAAAACGGGAGTTACTAATTGGGCTTCTAAAGTTAAACACTTACTCAGCGATTTTGGTTTCACAGACGTCTGGGACTTTCCAGAAAATATTGTTTTTAAACGTTTTATACCAGTATTCAAACAAAGGGTTATAGATTGTTTTATTCAAAAATGGCGCGCTGATTTACAAAACAATAATGTGTTAAGTCACTTGTATCTACACATAAAAGAAGAGTTTTGTCTGGAGGATTATCTGAACACTTTAAAATACAAATCTTCAAGGTATGCATTAACACGATTGCGTGTCTCTGCACACAAATTGCGTATCGAGTTTGGAAGGTATGGACGAAATCGTTTGGAAAGACACGAAAGAATATGCCAGTTATGTGATAGTAATGATTTAGAAGATGAATTTCATTTCATTTTAAAGTGTCCAGCATATAACAGTCTTCGCTATAAATTAATTAAACGATATTTCTATCTACGCCCCAGTATGTATAAATTTACAGAATTGCTTAAGACAAAAAGCAAAGTTGTACTGATAAACTTATGTAAGTATATAATACAAGCCAACAATGTTAGAAAAAAATTACTCTCATGCTTATAGATGGAGTGTTGTATGTTTGTTAATATATGTGTGTCTGTATGTAATATCACATTTATATGAGTCATAATTATATGCCACAACCGTAAATTAATTAATATATGTACATGTAGTTTAATTTATCCGCATTAATTGGAACTGCATAGTTCATTCTCCTACATTAGAATGATTAAAAATTGTCAACAACTTGTTTAACAAATTACTTCAGATAAAGTAGATAAATTAAGTATCAGTATGAAGCACAGTGCTTCTACAGTGCAGTGCTTTCTACAGTGCTTTATATGTGCTCTCTAATTTGGTAAGAAGACCTTTACCGTTTTCCACAATGACCAAGTATGTATGTTGTATTGTATGATTGTATGTTATTTAACGAGGTACCTGATTGTGTACAAGTTGAATAAAAGTATGTTCTGTTCTGTTCATAATGTCGTTTGTCGGGAAATCAAAATTATAGTATTCGGTGGTTTACGACACAACAGTGTAATTGCGCCAATGATAATCAAACTCTGCTGTTTGTCTGTCGTTTCATCTATATGTATGTTCTCTGTCGTCAATTTGTTCGGCGTTTGACATATTGTCGCCAAAATACCCATATAAAGCACTATAACATTCACCACACACTGTCGCCGGCGACAATTTGTGCAGTTCAGCATTAATGTGTGCCGAAAACTTCGGCACATATTAACGCCGGCGACAATATGTTCCATTTGTTTCATTAGAGATGGTCGCCGGCGACAATGTGTACAGCGGCGACAATATGGGTCGCAACACGAGGACATCAAATGCAGACAAAATCATAATGCATATCAAATATGTGGACGCTGAAGGATTAACAAGGAACTCCAAATACTTTTACCCACGTGACCCATAATTATATTCTAATCAAATAAGTATGTTGAGCAAGCACCCAAATCAACTTCTGAGTTGTACTACAAATCTGGCATTTCGATTCCTGCGACCTTGATCTATAACCGAAATGACCAAAGAAATTGGTCAACTTCAATATATTCTCACGTATGAAAAATGCGTCGCGTGTTTTGAATTGAACACATCTTCTCGACGCATTTTTCACATACCTGAAAAATGCGTAGGGCTTTGAAGGGGGGTATAGGAGCAGAACGCAATTTTCACAAATTATGTGAAAATTGGGACCGCAAATTTCACACGTGTGAAAAATGGGTGGCGTGAAATTTGCGGTTCAACAAAGCACCGATGCTGGGCTTCTCATTAGGATCCAAGCCACTTGAAACCGCCAGTCATCTGGCGATTATCTGGATAACGGTAAATACCGGTATAACCGATATAAATTAGCCCTTAACTTGAAAGAAACGCCTTTTCACGCCTTTGTGAACACATTAGACGCCGATCAAACGACTCCTCTGGGACACGTATAAGTAGGATCTGCACTTTTTTGGCTGATTCTACATTTTCTGTCATGGCCGAAAGTTGTCATGTTCGTGCATGAATTCCATTTAAAAATGCAGATAATCAATATTCATGATGTCAGTTTTTCTTACATGAATATTCATTGGTTAATGAATTAAGAAAACTTGCATGACTGAATAACAATTCGGAGACAAAATAGATTGATGCTTGTTTAAGACAGAACAAGAACGCCAACTATGAAACGAAGGTTTGGTTTTGGTGTTTATCGAGTTGTACATAGCTTTAACAGTATTTCAGTCATATCACGACGTCCAGCTAACTACATGTGGAGGAAGACCCCTGGTGTTCTTCTGTGCACGGAACAAATTGCGTTTTTTCATGCACAGAAGAACATCCGAGTAGAAGCACCGACTTACCGCAAGCCGGCCGGAAGGAGGTGCAAATTAAAACTAGATAGAAAATATAAGAAAAGTTAACTTTAAATCAGCAAATGAAGATAGTTTGACACATCTATATCAAATGCAAGTTCGATAGTTTAAATATGTCCCCGCTAAGCGCAACCTGGTTTGCCGTTGCAAGCATCTTGGATCCTCATCAGAATTCAAGATGTTTGACTCTTGGTCAATAGTTACTCAAACGTGTGTTAGAATTGGAAGCAAATGCACCAGGTCGGGATTTGAGTGAACACTGTTTTTACGACTGGTCATGGCACCGGCCTGTAACACCGGCCTGTAACACCGGCTGGCCTGTAACACCGGCCTGTAACACCGGCCTGTAACACACTCGTGCATCTAGTATAGACTGGAATAAAGGCTTTATACTCTACTCCATAAATAAGCCTTTCGACGCCTTCGCAAACAGAGTAGACACATACATGTATACGACAACTCCTATAGGAGCCGTCTGATCAGGGTCTGCTCCGTTTGCTGAGGTTATGATATTGATATGATTCTACAGTTTCTACCATGGCCAAAACTTCCCGTGTCCATGTGCTATAATCTAATCGATATTCATCAGGTAATTATTTCTTATATAGTTATTCATGGAGGAAATGGTTAAGATATTATTATTTGACAAAGCCAACTCTTCATGACGTCAGCGTCTTATCTGGCTTCAAGTTGTTTGCTAATGCAAGGTAGTTGGCCATTAACCTGAGAAAAGTTAAGAAATGTTTAGAAAAAAAAGTTAAAAGTTAAGAAAATGTTGAAATAACTACAGTAATATCTGTCTTAGGCGGCCATCAAAAAGAGGTCTAATTATGCATATGTAAGGCAGGTGGTAGCTTAATGCTCATATAGGAGCTGTCTGCATTACGTCTGCCCTGCATTAAGCAACCACTTGCGTTTTAAGGACTCCTATGTTCAATAAATGAACGACCGCTTAGAACAGGTTCTATTGTGTGTATCAAGCCTTAAGATTATCTCGTGACATGCTCGGTCAATGACCTGTGCAATGTCTTACGGTATCTTGTTTACATTCGGCAGCATCTTATCAGAAAATACTTCTATGGTATAACAAATGGAACCTGTCAGTTTTATTTCAGCGGCCGGTAAACCATTCTGTATCGGTCATGTTCATAAACTTCCACATATTGAACACGCATGGAGTCTGTCTCATGAAAGCCCATACGACTGAAATTAGTCTAAACTTCTAACATACAGCAATTGTCGACGTGTTGATATCGTCTTGAGATCGTTGTCCTGTTGAGATCGTCTTGAGATCGTTGTCCTGTTGAGATCGTAGCGTGTTTGAACTTACGATACCATAACTAGTCAATTACCATAAGTATTCGATCACCCAATCTCCCCTCTCTGCCAGTTTGTAAAGCTGAATACATGTATATCAATTTGGCACCATTTTGCTAACTTTAAATGAGACTAACTTAGTAGCAAATAGTTATCATACAGCTCCTTCAGAGGCCGTTTGGTCTGGGTCTGCACTATTTACCTAAGTTTTTTGTTCTAATTCTTAAGGATATTGGGGTAATTTATATATTTAGTTAATATATAAATATCACATCCTGTGGATGGCGACAGCACATATTGTCAACCCGAGGTTGGTAATGTCCGCCGAGCCGTTAGCCGATGTTGACATTGCCATACCGAGGGTTGACAAAACGTGCTGTTGCCTTCCATGTGATATGATATTTATTTTATTATACCGAACATCACAATAAATTTCATAAGCAAACAGATTTATTCAATGACAACAATAAAAAGTTTTAAACAAAAGTTATACTCGGTACTTAAAAATCACGGAACAGTTTCACACTTCCATTCATTACACCCTTGGTACTGGCGTGAATCCTTTTCACTGTCCAATCTTGACAGATCCTCCTCCGAAGTAGTCTCAAATTATTAATCAACAAGAGTGTGTTTGTGAAACACTTATGCCCCCGACCTTTGACCCTGAAGAATGACCTTGACCATTGACCCATGGACCAGGGAGTTGAACGCAACACATCGTTTTTGTGTGGTGAACATTTATGCCATGTTATTTTGAAATCCATCCACAGATAAAAAAAAAAGTTATAGAAGGGACACAGACAGACGGACAGACGGAAGGACGGTCGGCCGGACTGACAGACGGACGGTCAGACGGAAGGACAGACAATGCGATTATTATATGCCCGCCGTTGGGCGGGAGTAAAAATAAACATGACGTTTGGTTATCGAATTGCAAGCGCGGGATGACGTCAGTGGGATGACGCGGATGACGTCACGCACACAATTTAATCTAGACGTAATGTTGCCCACACGAGATAATGTTGCATGGCACAGTACAAATTGTTTCATGCCAGGTGTGTGTACAATTTGTATATGAATGTCACGCAAGGTATAATAACCTTAAATGTTACTCGCTTGATTTTGGTTAAGAAAGTACAGTAAAGTCTCGCTATTGCTACCACTCAAAAGAAAGTGTAATTCTAGAGTTTTAAATCAGGTCGTGCATATAGGAGCTTTCTGTATGACTTGTACCATGCATAAAGTACCCACCTGCTTTCATAGTACTTATCCCATTTAAATAAATCAGAGAGACGCTTTCATAGTACTTATCCCATTGAAATAAATCAGAGAGACGCTTTAGCAGTAGTAGCGATTGTTGTGAAATAGATATTGTAATATTGTTGGTCGTATGTCGTGATCTTTTGTAAATAAATAAGGTTGTGCTGCAGTTATTGTATGTCCATAGACCAATTGTATCGAAGGTGGTATTGTCGCAGGTGGTATTAAAAGGGTGACCAGAAATTGCCACTGAAAATCATTTTTCGCGATTTGTTGTCCGTGTTTTTCGTTTGTATAACAACAACCATTGACATTTTCGAATAGTTAAGTTATGTCAGTCTTACGTACAGTTTCACGACTGGAACACCTCGGGAATGTTTCCGTAAATCATACCGCAATAATACAGAGACCGGCATTAAGTTAATTAAAGTTTTAAACCTTACTACTTTCAGCTCCGCTGATGTCATGCAGGAAATATTTTTGAGACACAATCATGCAGGCTGCACAACAGATAATGCGAATATCGCTGGGAAAATGACACAAGTCAAATGGTTGTATTATTGAACTACACTGTAGGGATACGTGTGTACGTGTGTGCGTGAGTGTGTGTGTGCGTGAGTGCGTGCGTGAGTTTGTGTGTTTTGAAAAGAAACAGAGTGATGGTCTGGACAGATTAACTTTTGAATATTTTATATACCCATTTGCTCCTCTCAAAATCTGTTTGAAACGTCTCGAACTTTCCTATTCTGTGCTATAGAATGCCTTCAAGTATAGGTCCATATGTGTAAACGATATTATACATGAATAAGATTAATCGTTTGCGTTACATTGTTATATTAGAAATACGTATAGTCTTTGACGATGTAAAATTTAAACAAAACATGTTACAAAGACAAACAGAGAATTGCCATTAAGCATTACAAAGCAGCAAATATAATTATTACGTCATGGAATAACTAATGTTTAAACATTTCATTCAGACAGTCTCGTAAAACAAGTCTGCGCTATTTAGAATATACATTGATATTCAATCATATTATTTTGCTTTTGTATACCACATAACCTCTTGAGATAGTTACACAGAGGATCTTACATGAGTGTTCATTAAAATTGTTTTTATGAAACGAGTTTACTATAATGATATGAAACGAGCTTTAGCAAGTATAATATTCATTATAGTAAACGAGTTTCATGAAACAATTTGTAATTAACACGAATGTAAGATTCTTTTATCACTTAACCCTTAAAAGTGCCATAGAAAGTGAAACAGACTTATATGACATGACGGTTGCCTCGGTCATTGTTTACAGCGTGGTATAGCCGGATTCAACTGCTCATTTGCATAAAACAAGAGCCGCGTGCGGCGCCAACGCTCATATGATTTGGTGATTGTCCACTGTATACACTTCTCCTCAAAAAGATCTACCAACCTATGAAGTTTCATGTTGATACCTCTTATACTTTTTGATTAATCAGCTACATTAAAGTGTTTGCACGCCACCGACGACGACGACAACGCCTACGACCCAGTAATCACAATAGCTCTACCTTTCTTCAAAAAGACGAGCTAAAAATGCACTATTGCATTTCCGCGATTTATGGCACTCTGTTTCGGCACTCCCACAAGGCAGTTTATGTGATAAGTGTAAATACACGCTACCTATCAAATATATTATTGTCCAAGTGTGTTCTATTTCCTCATGGCATTTCATTTCCATTGGGCATCACATACAAAGTCTTAAAAATACTCACTAACAATTTACCTGACGAGTGCCCATGTAAAATACCCATTAACCCCTTTACCTGACGAGTGTTCATGTAAAAAAAAACATTAACCTCTTTACCTGATGAGCATCCATGTAAAATACTCACTAACCCTTTACCTGATGAGTATCCATGTGGCGTGGTGCTCGGTGGTCTAGTGGTAACGCGCTTGGCTACCAATCCGGAGGTCCCGGGTTCAAATCCCGGTCCCTCCCGGAAATTTCAGAGACGCTTTTCAGTGTCTCCTTTCCGCACCTCCTCTCGACCCATTGGTTAAAATAGGTACATGGGAGGGTCACTAGCCGGTACTGCGGCTGCATGATTGCGCTATATGTTAGCAGTGCTCAATATTGTAGGTGAATGACTCAATGACCAGGGGAGTAAATGTACAGTCGGCTTAGCGGTCATTCGAACTGAAAGTAGACTATAACTAGGTACTTTACTTTATCCATGTAAATACCCATTAACCCATTAAGGCTACAGTCCCACTAGCGCTTGTGATCGTTAAAGGCCACTGGCGACCTCTGAGACCTCTGAAACTGCCGATCGTCTGCGATTGTCGGCGACTAAATTCCCAAAAAAATTCGCAGTCACATTGGCGATGCATCTGCGACCACCTTAAGACAGGTTGTTGACGATCGTGCGTCAAGTCACTGGTATTCGTACGATATTGGTACGAAGGTTCCAAGATCATTTCCGACCTGTTGTGTGGTCACGTGATCTATGCCTAGTCGCTGGTAATTGCACGACAATCGTAGGTTATTGTAGAAAGGTCGCTGATAGTCGTACGACTGTAGGGAAGATCATCAACGACCAGTTAAAGATTATTGGAGACCTTCGTACGACGATCGCACGATTAACGAACCCCTCTAAGGTTACATCTTAAAGAATACCGGCGACCAGTTCGATCGTAAGGAGGTTGTTGTGTATGATCAACAACCTCTCTACGACTGAAATTGGTCGCACGACTGGAAACGATTATCAACGATTATTCTTGCACAAAACGCGCTGTTGTAGTCCCACTAGACCATGTATTAACAAGGCGATTCTCGTGCTCACGCGCTGTTGTTGACCGGTTTTAATTATACCTATTCGGGGCCTAAGGTAAACAATGGACACGAATGCTATAGCGTTTAGGTCTAAGCTAGGTGAACGTTGCGAGTATTTCAGGGGCACCGACAATGAACTGTTTTAGTGATAGACATATTGAATGAATTTCCGTGTAAACGGTATTTGATACAATCATGAAATGACGCCAGAAAGAAAACAGTGGCCCGGAAACAGCATAAATCGAACGAAGTGTGTCAAAGAAGTGTATAGTTTTGCTTGTATTTGGAAGAATTAAATTGATGCAGGAAAGCAGAAAATGGGTTTTATGCAAGAATAGCGTTAATACACGTTTGTTTTCGGGCAGTAACATCTGCAGTGTCCCTGGGGAATGTTGTTGCCCTCGCCCTTCGGGCTCGGGCCAACAACAGTCCCTTGGGACACTGCAGATGTTATTGCCCGAAAAAACGTGTATTAACCCTCTACTGAAGACCGTCGGCGATTATCTGCGACTTGCCGTGCGACCTTCGTACGAATATCGGCGACCAGAGGTCGCTAGAAATCGTAAACTGGTCATAAGTGGTCGTAGGCCTAGTGGGAATGGGCACTGGGGTTGTTGTACATGGTCAACAACCTCTCTACGGCTGTAATAAGACTGAACTTCGTCGCACGATTATAAACGATTACCAACGATTACTGAAGACCATCGGCCATTAACAGTGACTTGTCGTGCGACCAGAGGTCGGTAGCAATCGTAAACAGGTCTTAAGGGGTCGTAAGGCCTATTGGGACTGGGCCCTTACCTGATAAGTATCCAATGTAAAACCTCATTAACCCCCTTTAGCCGGCGAGTATTCATGTAAAATACCCATAAACTCTTTTATTTGATGAGAATATATGTAAAAATAAGTTAACCCATTTACCTGATTAGTATCCATGTAAAATACCATTGAACCCTTTACCCCATCAATATTCAGGAAAGGAATATTGACATCATGAATCTTAATTAGATTAATTGTTCCAATAGCACATGGACACAGGAATGTTTGTGGCCAGGACAGAAACTGTAAGCAAACAGAGCAAACCCTGATCAGACAGCGTCTATACAGGGACCGTCTGATTTTGGTCTACTCTGTTGCAAATGCGTATTTATGGAGTAAAGGGTTAACTCTTTACCTGATGTGTATCCATGTAACGAATAATGACTATGTATCAATCATTTTCATTTTTATAATGGCATATGACCAGATGAATGAACTTATGACAGTGGCAGAAACTACAGTATCAGCTATGTATTATTCTATAAGCAAACAGAGCAGATCCCGATTCAATAGCTTCTACGTGAGTGTCTTATCTGTGTCTACTATGTGTGCAAATATGTAAAACATGCGTCTGTCACAAGTAAACGGTTTCTGACACAAATCATTATTTTAAATGATATCCGCTGGATGTATATATAGTGCCTGTGTTCTGTATAATTATTGGTCGTTCGATAATAACCATGTAGAAGAGCGTCATACGACAACACTCCTCTTTAACCCTATTCATGTAAGAAATAATGCGTTATGGGCATTAATTAGTTTGATATTTATAATGGAGTATCAACAAGAAAAGTGCTGACCCAGGTCAAAACTGAGGAACCATAAATAAAATTCCTTGGGCAAACAGAGCAGACTCTGATCATACGGCTCCTACAAGAGCAGTCTGATATGGGTTTACTCTGACGCTAAAAGGCGTATTAATGGAGTAAATGCTTTATACGAATACATATATGTATGTACATAATGTAACAGTGTATTGGTTTAAGTCTGGAGAATATAGCTAAACTTGTAATAAGTACATATATGTATGTACATAATGTAACAGTGTATTGGTTTAAGTCTGGAGAATATAGCTAAACTTGTAATAAGTACATATATGTATGTACATAATGTAACAGTGTATTCGTTTTAAGTCTGGAGAATATAGCTAAACTTGTAATAAGTACATAAATACATTCCTAAGAGTAACTACTGTAACTTATTTTCGTATATTATTTACATGACTGCCGATATGTGAAAAGAGGGAGAGGAAGTCAAACATTATCATAATTGATCAGCATCTCTGCACTCTTTGCAACGGCATGTGGTAAAAAAAAAAGACCAATGCCATTAGGGTATTGGTCTGACAGATAATGAAAATATTTGCACCACTGATGAATCCGTCTATTCAAATCTCTCAGCCAAGCCCTATCGTATTGGAACAAACAAGCGAATGCTTGGCGGAGCTATACCTAAGATTACCTAAAATTCCCTAATACTGTCAGAGGTGCAGATCGGATGTGTACATTTAACCTTTAGCCTGCTGAGCAAATTATTTCTGCAGAATTGTTCACCTACTGTATTTTCAAAATTCAAGCTATAATCAAGTATCTACCAAAATTCAATCAGGATGTCAAACAATTTGGATACTGATGGGACGCCGAGTTACTCAGCGTCTCATCTTGATCCGAACTGTTTGCAAAGGTATTCACTCATCCGCCCATAGCAGGCTAAAGGTTAAACAATTTCAAGAATAGCTCCTCTATTTCTCCACTAAACCCTATGTTGTGACGATTCTAAAGAGTGGTCCTCTTCGAGAATATTCACAACAAAGGGTTTGGTGGAGAAATGACGAGTTCAGTATTTGAGTATGCACCCTTATCTGTTGCTCTGATAAAATTTAGGTATTTTTGAGCGAGTGACTGCTTAATGCAGGGTGAAAGCCATACAGGAAGCTCTCTTTGTAGCTTTGAATGACTTTTACCCTGCATTTAGCTCTTCAGTGCCATGAAGACGGTTCTGTGATTCTATATGCAAACAGCTGAGATCCAGGTAGGTAAATCGGCGTCTCATCGGGATACAAACGGTTTGACACATTGCTCATCTTTTCATAAGGAAATTCAAGAAACCTCCACATTTACAAAATAATGCAAACGAAAATGTGTCTAGCAGACGGCAATGCTGACACCGAAAGGGTTAAGCTACCAACTGTCTTAAAGGTCTTTGGGGCCTTTTATCTTTTTAATTTGCACATATTAACCATGTCTTTTAACTTTGCACACTGTTTCCTGACAGCGCCTGTCTATAATAATCGGTGAACGATTGTCGACAGTATAAAGTTGAAGTTGAAGTTGAAGTTGAAGGTCGGGGTTTACTGTACTCCTAGTATCTGCTGCTGTGAACTTATAAAGTTTCTATATAAAGAGATCAAAACAGGTTTATTTATCGTCATGTTTCTACAGGTTTCAAACACGTTTTGTATCTAAACATAATAAATTACAAACGCATTCGATGTTTCATCTTTTATTTATTGCTTCATTTTATACTGTTTTTCGAATTAAAAACTATCACAAATTGAATGGCTTTTGACATCATAAGTAGCCTACCAGTTTAGTCATCTTCTAACGTCATCGAAACACTTTTGTCTACCTCTTGAGGTGTACATAGCAATTTTATAAACTTGTCACAGTCTATAATCCCATCACCATTAATGGCAGCATCTCTTACCATCTCCTCTGCCTCTTCGTCTGTCAACATCTCCCCACGTGTCATCATTTTCAGCTTCAGGTCCTGACAGCTGATCAGTCCATTACCATCCCTGTCAAACACACGTAGAGCTTGTCTCAACTCTTCCTCTGGGTTCGTGTTCTTGGTGTACCACAACATCATGATAACAAACTCCTCGAAGTCTATGGTTCCGTTCTGGTCTATATCCGCCATCTCTATCATCATGGCAATGTCTTTGTCGGTGGGTGTCTGTCCGATCGAAGACAGGACTATTTTCAGTTCACTTGCATCAATGCACTGATCACCATCCTTGTCAAATAACTTGAAAACATGCCGGAGTTCCCTTAAACGTTCCTCGGATATTTCGTTCATTTCTTTTATAAGTTCTTCATCGAGAGTATACGAAGGTTTGTGTACCGTAGTAATAGCATCTTCTTTATCTTTAGTCAACTTTTTATGAGAATTTCCCATTTGGATTTGTCATCGATCTAACTCTCAATGTTACACTTTGTCAATGTAGAGATATCATTTTCGCTGTCATTTGTTACATACTTAGATGCATCACGTCTTCAAACTAAATATACACATGTTTACCACAATTGACGTTTCCTTTGGCAACAGTACACGTACTATGACGTGACGTCACCTCCAGCAAGACAGTGACATCTTTTACGTCATCAAAAACGACATTATTTGAGCCACTGAAAAGTGTCTGTTGTATGTGTATATTCAGCAAGAATATAAATATCATCCATGTCACCAAAACCGAAGCTCTTGGAGCCGTCAATGGGAATATTTTGTGTCGATAATTCCAAATCACAGGTATGCAAAGTAATCGAAATAAAGTTTAACGGTTAAACCCTTTACTCCATATTTATTAAGAAGCAATGCATAGATCTACTCTGCATTTATAATGACATTATGAATAAAGTTCTTGTTACCATGACACCACTGTACAATTAGATCTATATTATTTTACAAACAAATAAAACATGTCCTGACCAGACATCTGTCTGATTTGGGTCTACACTGTTTGCAAAGACGTACAGGAACGTATTTATGGAGGACAGGGTTAAAAGTACAGCAAACAGGCGCATGTATACGATAACGTCATATTTTAGCAGGGTAATGATTAGCCTTATCAAAACACACACACACACACACACGCACGCACGCACTCACGCACGCAACGCACGCACGCACACACACACACACACACATACACACACACCACACACACACACACACACACACACACACACACACACACACACACACACACACACACACACACACACACACACACACACACACACACACACACACACAGAGTCATATCTATGGAGGACGATCAACGCCAAAAATGCATCACGCTTTGTGGCATTTCAACTTGCTTCATGGTAAATGCATTATGCTAAATTATTATTGCATGCCACGATGTGCTTTCTTCTTTCTTTGAAGTTTCTTCCTCGATCCGAGATTCAACATTCTTTAAACTTATTTATGGATTATTATAAACGTCAAATGATGTGTATCATTGTTTAAACTTCTTTGAAGCATATTCTTTGTGCTATTTGCTTAGCGCTTGGTGTTTGATGCTTGATGCGTGGTGCGTACATTCCAACTTCGTCACGTTCGACCCCGGCCTTTGTCGTACTCTAGCAGCCAATTAAGAGGCGCGGACTAAAACGCTGAAGTGATTTGCCGAATACATAGATAAAGAATGAAATAGAAGGATTTCGAAAAACGCTGAAGACAAAGAAATAGAACGGTTACTGATCCATTACATTAGTGTGTGTGTGTGGGGGTGGGTCTGCCCTGTTTGCTAATGATCTGTCATTATAGATATGATTCTACAAAGTCTGCCATGATAACAAATTCCTGTGTCCATGTGTTATTTTAACAATATAATTAATATTCACGATGTCATTATTTTTCACATGAATATTCAATGAGTAATGTGTCAACTGTGCAGTACCATGATCGCCGATGTGTGATAGGCCACGTGTATCTGTGTTAAATTAATTATAAATAGAACTTTAAACTGATGGCATCATATTTAATTTTAAACAGAATTATGGGAAAAGGGTGATGTTTTGTTGTTGTTGTTGTTTAAAATAAATAATAGAATTTTAAGTTGATGACATCACATTTAATTTAAAAAGAAGATTATGGGGGAAAGGGAGGTGTTTTTTTTAACCCTTTCGCTGCCAAACTCTGTCGTCTGCTAACTTTGCCGTCTGCTACAAATTTTCATTTTTTTTATTTTCTTTATTTTTGTTTCAAAAACATAGTAACAGTAACAAACAGTTTGGATCCAGATGAGACGCCGAGTTACTCGGCGTCTCATCTGGATCCAAACTGTTTGCATAGGTAATCACAGATCCGGCATTGGCAGCGAAAGGGTTAAAGGATGTTACTTTTGGTGCAATTTTATTTCGTTGTATTTTCATGTCCAACTAATCAGGGCCTGTTCTGTTTGCTTATGAACTTAGAATGAATACCTGGTTTCTATCATTACCAAACACAATAGTGTCCAAAGGAACACATGTGTCACCTGCTGGGAGAAGTGTGACGGACAGACAGACAGACGGACGGTCATACAGACGACGGAAAAGTGACCCCTGTCTGACACGCTGTCTCTCAGCAGGTGACACAAAAAAACCGGTATACTAATGCCATTATACATTATAAACAAGAGTGTTCAAAAGAACACATGTGTCACCTGCTGGGAGAAGTATAATAATAACAAGAGGGCCTGAAAGGCCCTGACATCGCTCACCAGACAATCAGAGGAGAAGATTTTCAAAGTTTTCATTATGTGTTTCTATAGAAAACTAGCCGGCCCTGGGGTGAACCAATTTTGACCCAAGGGGCATAATTTATGTAACTTTTGTGGAGGACCTCAAGTGAAGAAAATTTAAGAAAATGTAAATGAAAACATATAACAATATACATCTAAATAAGCGCATGCACAAAAGTATGTATACCCTCTCCCTGGGCAAACTGGTTGAATTTCAGAAAGAATATATTAATCTATATCGTTAATGTTCAAAATTTCAGATATTTTCATTACACCTTCATGAGTTATTATTATCCATATCTTAATTTATTTTCAACCCTTCCCCTGTTCTATGTTTATTCAAAATTTAAATACATGTACCTACTGAATATTCATGGACAAAATAGTTATAATGAAATATGGAAGGTGGGACAGTGTAGCCATTTTAGAAAGTAAAGAAACATCTATTGACAAACAGAGCGGACCCTGATCAGACAGCTGCTATAGGAGCCATCTGATCTGGGTCTGCACTGTTTGCAAATATGTGAAAAGATGTTAACATGAGAGAAAGGGTTAGTAAACATATTATAAGTATATTGTACACAAAATGAAAATAATGTAATGTAATGTATTTCTCAAACCCAATATAATTCTAATAAAGATATGCTATTTTATGATATATTAGACATGTTTATATTTATAATCTTAGCCCTTTCCCTGTTCTATATTTAGTCCCGATTCCAATACCTATACAGAATATTTATGGACCAAAACATTATAATGAAAATATGGAAGGTGGAACATTGCAGTCATTTCAGAAATTCTAAAAAAACAGATGAATGAAATTCCATTAGCAATCAGAGCAGATCCTGATCAGACGGTTCGTAAATGAGCCACGCGTGGTCTATCACACACCGGCGATCAGTGTACTACACAGTTGACCCTTTACTCAATGAATATTCATGTGAAAAATAATGACAATGAAATATATTGTTAAAATAGCATATGGACACGTGAGTTTTATCAGGGCAAACTATGCAGAATGATATCTATGACAGACCATCAGCAAACAAGACAGACCCTGATCAGACGGACACAAAAAAGCAACAAAGAAAATTACACCAAAGGCATTTTTAAAGAATTAACCCCCCCTCCCCCCACACACACACTTCTCAATAATGTTCTTTTTTCGCTCAAAACAACATTTAAAAACCAAACCAAACATTTAATTCGATCTACGTTGAATCCATCCTCAGTACTTTCAGTAGTTTGATTATCTGGTTTTATATGCAGCGCCATCTATTTGGCAAGTTCGGCTGAAGTGCATTATGCCTTCGGCGTTCGGCTTTATGCTTGTTGCTATGGGCTTACCGCATTGGGTCGTGTGTCGTTGGAACATGCGTCATTAAAGAAACTTCAATGAAAGAAGGACTCTTGACATGCAATAATCGTGTAGCAAACTGTTCAATACCACAATGCAGGATGCATTTATCATTAAGCAAACTGAAATGCCACAATGCATGATGCATTTAACATGAAGCAAACTGAAATGCCACAAAGCATGATGCAATTTTGGCGTTGATCGTCCTCCATACATATCACCGTCACCATCCCTTGTATATTTGCAGGATTCGGGCTTCTGGAGAGCGGATCGGTGTCGGTCAAGAATGAGTTGAATATCATGGTGAAGAACGCCGTGGACGTCGTGTTCGGAGGCCTCAGCTACTGGGCCTTTGGATACGGATTCAGCTTCGGGGAGTCGGACTTCAGTAACCTCTTCGTGGGCTGGGGCAACTTTTTTGTTAACGCTGACAGCGACAAACTGGGTTGGATCTACTCCAAATTCTTCTTTCAAGCCTCATTTGCAACGACGGCAACGACGATTGTATCGGGTGAGATACTAAACATTTTTTACAGTTTAAGGTTAATAACCAACTGAACGACCTACCTACTTACCCATCTACCCACCCATCCACCCACCCTGGCCGGCTGGCTGTACCTCATATAACACATCAACTCACCTCACTTCACCTCACATCTCCTCACCTCTTCTCTCCTCATCTCACTTCACCTTACTTCACTTCATCTCACATGACCTCACACCACCTCATATCACCTAATGTCATCACAATATCAGTATTATCATGATCATCATCATTCTTGTCATTTGTTCCTGCAACTGTTGATGTTTTTGTTTTTCATAATCTCAGTAATCACTGTATACATGTTGCCTTTTTCTGTAGGAGCCATGGCTGAGAGAACAAAACTCTCGTCTTACATGGCGTTTTCCATGATCAACACTGTTCTCTTCAGTCTCCCCGCCCACTGGGTATGGGCAACGAAAGGCTGGCTGTATGAAATGGGCGTGGTCGACATTGCGGGGGCGGGGCCTGTACATCTGGTTGGCGGCATGACGGGTCTTGTTGCCACGTTATTGCTCAAGCCCAGGTATAGGCGCTACGAGTGTAAGGCCGCCCCACAGATGAGCTCGCCCACAAACGCCGTGCTTGGTATGTTCATGCTATGGTAAGTGGGATTGTTTTATTCTTCAAACCCCAATCAAATTCGAAACTGAGCTTTGCTGTGGAAAATGTGCAATTTGAAGTTATATTTTGACCATTTTTGTATAAATCAATAATGCTTAGGCCCTACAGAGGTTACAGCCCATTTTCTAACAGTTTTTATTATACTACAAAGTAAAATCCTCGATTTTGATTGGTCAATTAACCATGTATAAAGTGTCGTGTATCCCTCAACAGTCTGATGTATATACGGAGGCATCAGCAACAATAGGATTTCCCCCGTCGAGTGTCTCGATTCATTGCTACAACAAAAAATGGCCGACCGGCTTTACTTCGTCGATTCGATCCAACCGCTCTCAAACGAAATAACAAGAGTTTGGGGCAGTACAAAGTTATCCATTGAGAAACATTTTTGTTATAGTTGTTGTATAACAATGTAAATGAACCCGATACGTGGCGAAGGTCTTATTCTGCTCTGATGCTGCAAATGTTGTCAAAGTGCTTGTGTGCGTACCGATTAGCTCCCAAATATCCGCTTTTATAAAGACAATCCACGCCCAATTCGATTCAGATTTTATTTATGCACAGTACACGTACCTGTAAATTACAATGAAGAAAATATTCCAAAACAGGGAATTAATATAATACATAAATACTTGAATTGCTCTGATACCTTTTTCAAAGATTATCATGTCAAAATACACGTCACATTTTTATTACATGCATTCAGCCATAATCCTCTTTGATTTTATGGCTGAATGCATACATGTACCAAAAATGTGACGTGTATTTTGACATGATAATCTTTGAAAAAGGCCCTTAGTGGTCGAAATATTAGATCAGACCAATTCAAGTATTTATGTAAATTAGAGTATAGCCGCTCCTTCCAATGCCCATTTTTTGAATATTATAAAAGTACATGTTAAGAGTCATGCAGGAAACACCGCATACAAAACACACACCCGCCCAAACAGCACCACAATAAACCGTAAAATGTACATGTATATAAAAGACACAAAGAGACACACAAAGGCAAAACAAACATACAATAGGGGGAAGATGGAAGTACCGCCTTGGAACGGTCAGTGACAAAAGTCACTGGGGTTTAACCGGTTTTTGGGCGCCCAACCTCACACTTATTCCATCCCCACCCTAAAAGACAAACAGTGTAAATAAATGTATCCCCTCTCCGACTAATCTACAACAACCGCGATGGCAAATACAGTCATCCAAATGACGTCGGAATTGCGCCATTCTTCAATTAGGTTTTTTTAAAACCGTTCTCATGCTGAAAAATAGTGCCTGCTTAATTTCCGATCTACTGAATGTTTTACTAGCGTCTTGTTCTTTCAATCCTATTACACTTGGAAGATCCCATTCTATCCAAAAATGTAATAAGCAGGTTATATAATAACACGATGTACTGGGGTCGCAGAGTGATACATAAGAATTACTATGCTGGTAGTTTTGAAGTTCAGCTGTATTTTGGCGAGTTAGAAAAGTTGTTAAATGCGAGCCTTGGCGAGCATTTAACTACTTTTCTGACGAGACAAATTACAGCTTAACTAGCGTAGTAATTCTTTTATCATGCAACACCAAAACAAAATTGAGAAAATGAAGAAAAGTGAAGTTTGCTCAAGCGGTCCGGCCCCTGAATAAAAATACATGCAAGTACAATAAACGTAACGTCATAGTGGCGTGCAGTGACGACCTCGATTTTTAAACATAAATAAACTTGATTTAGAATCTAATCCTTTTATATGGACGAATAGTTGAGACAAAGGTGAGCAAATGTGTTAAATTTGATGTTTATGTTAAATTATGCCTTTTTCTTCCTTCTGTTTTCCTCCTATTGGCTGAATTAAACTTGCATCCCAGTGGGGTCAGTACACATGCACTGTACCTCACAAAGATTATCATGTCAAAATACTCGTCATGTTTTTGTTACGTATGCATTCAGCCATAAAATCAAAAGAGAACAATGTTCATCCAGAGCCATGGTGACGTTTTGTTGTTATTTAAAATGTCATGACGTCATCAAATGACATCATCAAATGACGTCATGCGCGCAACCACGTCATGCATGCATTACCTAGGGCATTATCCTCCTTGACGTTACAACCAAATGGTCTGTAAGTTCTCAGCTTCCATATCCAATCAGTTTAATGAATCTGTCTTTCAATCCTACTTGCATTGAACATCCGTTTCAAAACTACAAGTCTAACACCATCACTACTACGACCACCAACTCCAAAATATCTGTTTACTGGCGTATCTCTCTCATGCCTTGGCTTACATCACTCAAATGATCTTTCATTCTCTCCCGAATTTCTCTCTGAGTCTCGCCCACGTACACCATTATATATCGCATTTATTGCATTTAATTGCATATACTACATTTCTTTCTCTACAGTTAATATTAGTAGACATATTGTAAACCGATTGCCTATTTGTGTCCCTAATACTTGACATTTCAAGAATACATTTATTGAAAGTAGTACAAATTATATTGCTTGGCTTAACAATCTGGTTAGTTTTTGAATGCACCAGTGTGTCACTTGCATTCAGGCGTGACAAAAATCTATGTGACACACTGGTGCAATTATTTTTCATTTTTGTGGTACTCCTGTTTCTAAAACCCACAATAAGATTTCATTGCTGTGATACTTCTGTCTCTAAAGCCGACATTTAGAAATCTTCGTGATGGTACTCCTGTCTCTAAAACCCACGATTAGACTTCTTTTTGGTGGTACTCCTGTCTCTAAAACCCACGATTAGACTTCTTTTTGGTGGTACTCCTGTCTCTAAAACCCACAATTAGACTTCTTTTTGGTGGTACTCCTGTCTCTAAAACCGACATTTAGACTTCTTGTTGGTGGTACTTCTGTCTCTAAAACCGACATTTAGACTTCTTTTTGGTGGTACTCCTGTCTCTAAAACCGACATTTAGACTTCTTGTTGGTGGTACTCCTGTCTCTAAAACCCACGATTAGACTTCTTTTTGGTGGTACTCCTGTCTCTAAAACCCACGATTAGACTTCTTTTTGGTGGTACTCCTGTCTCTAAAACCGACATTTAGACTTCTTGTTGGTGGTACTCCTGTCTCTAAAACCGACATTTAGACTTCTTTTTGGTGGTACTCCTGTCTCTAAAACCCACAATTAGACTTCTTTTTGGTGGTACTCCTGTCTCTATAACCGACATTTAGACTTCTTGTTGGTGGTACTCCTGTCTCTAAAACCCACGATTAGACTTCTTGTTGGTGGTACTCCTGTCTCTAGAACCGACATTTAGACTTCATTTTGGTGGTACTCCTGTCTCTATAACCGACAATTAGACTTCATTTTGGTGGTCGCATTAGAGGGCTTTTACTTTTTGATGTCACTCGGTGTTCACTCAATCGTCACACGTTTAATGTCAAATACATCTATCTCCCTGTTGAAAATATTCCAAACAATTCAAATGTAGCTGATAAGAATAAATGAAATCTGTACATGAAATAAACCATGTTTTGTTTAATTTTGCTTTTGTTTGCACCTCTCAGATTTGCTTTTACAAATAAATATCTTAAAGATTTTTTTCTAGAGATACTATTAAACATCATAAAGTGCCCAGTGATTTAACCCTTTACTCCATAAATACGCCTTTCTACGACTTTGCATACAGAGTAGACATAGAACACACGGTTCCTCTAGGAGCCGTTTAATCAGGGTCTTCTCTGTTTGCTTATAAATTTTTGATCAATCTGACTTTGCAGTTTCTACCAATACTAAAACATGTCGTGCCTAAACGCCATTGTAAAATTCAGCTAATAATTATTGATGACGTCATTATTTCTGGCATAAATATTCATGGAGTAAAGTATTAAAACAGTTAAAAATAAGTCAGTAATCCCGTAATCCTTCAGCATGCCAATGGCATCTATTTACCGAGAACACGACTATTTCTACAACAGTGTTACAGTATCATATACAGTAGTACACCTCTAAAGCACACGTCCAATTTAGTATAAATATTGATGTCGGAGACAGGTGGCAGCTTAATGCAAGGTGAAAGTCATGCAGAAACCCCTCTACCCTACATCAAACAGCCAACTGTCTAATAGTATCTAAACTCTTCTCTACTAAAATTCTGGTTTAGAGGGGAGTTACTGTATGGTACAGCTGTACAGTTATTGTATGATGGTGGGGTAAATATGTCAGGCCTAAAGGTTAAGAAAAGAAAAGATGTAGTTGTAAAATCGATAAAAAATCAATCACTGTGTAACTTCTCATGCTACGAGTTGTACTCTTGGAGAATTGATACATTGTTATATTTCATACTCATTATCTTGTTTATACAAAAGCCCTGACCTCCATTTCCCCCTGTTTCTCCTCAATTATGACACAGTAAAACCTTTCTAATTCGAACACTCTAATAAGAATCAATATCGGTCTGTGAGACAGGTGGCTGCTTAATGTAGGATGAAAGTGATGCTGAAATATCCTATGGGAGCTTTCTGTATCACTTTCACTCAGCATTAGCCACCTGCCTGAAAAGTTCTAAAATCTTCTATGCTAAAAGTTCGAGTAATCGAGATTCGAACTATCGAGATTTTATTGTAGATGTACATACCAATCCTCACGCAACAAACGTTTCTGTCAAAGGTTAATAGACTAAACACCCTGAACGCGTTAGACCAATATCCTGCTGTACAATAGGTCTGCTCCTAACACTTTCCACGCGTTAGACCAATATCCTGCTGTACAATAGGTCTGCTCCTAACACTTTCCACGCGTTAGACCAATATCCTGCTGTACAATAGGTCTGCTCCTAACACTTTCCACGCGTTAGACCAATATCCTGCTGTACAATAGGTCTGCTCCTAACACTTTCCACGCGTTAGACCAATATCCTGCTGTACAATAGGTCTGCTCCTAACACTTTCCACGCGTTAGACCAATATCCTGCTGTACAATAGGTCTGCTCCTAACACTTTCCACGCGTTAGACCAATATCCTGCTGTACAATAGGTCTGCTCCTAACACTTTCCACGCGTTAGACCAATATCCTGCTGTACAATAGGTCTGCTCCTAACACTTTCCACGCGTTAGACCAATATCCTGCTGTACAATAGGTCTGCTCCTAACACTTTCCACGCGTTAGACCAATATCCTGCTGTACAATAGGTCTGCTCCTAACACTTTCCACGCGTTAGACCAATATCCTGCTGTACAATAGGTCTGCTCCTAACACTTTCCACGCGTTAGACCAATATCCTGCTGTACAATAGGTCTGCTCCTAACACTTTCCACGCGTTAGACCAATATCCTGCTGTACAATAGGTGTCTGCTCCTAACACTTAGGTCTGCTCCTAACACTTTCCTGCTGTACAATAGGTCTGTCTGCTCCTAACACTTTCCTGCTGTACAATAGGTCTGTCTGCTCCTAACACTTTCCATCATATAAACGCATTGTCACGCCTTTGCAAGCAGAGTAGACCTAGATCAGCCGGCTCCTGTAGGAAAGTACATAAATCCAATGCTACAGTTTTTGTCTAAGCCGACAATTTACCTTATAATAATTAAGTTAATAAATATTCATGAAGTGATCAATTCATGCATTAATGTTCATTTGTGAAAGGATTAATTTAAATTCGTTTTAAAGTTTTCGAATAACCTTTGATTGACGTTCAAACAACTTGGACCGTGACAACTTGACGACTAACATTATGAGGGTAAACCAATATTTCCATGAGTGTTTAGTTTGAGTAAACCGTGTCACAAAAATATACGTAAGTACATGTACATAGACCGCCTAGGTAAAGGTGTCCTCATCTTAACTCATTAAAGGCTGACTTTTCAAAGTGGAATGGTCTATCAGTGTTTAATGATAGCGTCCATTCAGTATGGATGGGTATAATTTGTGAGATGATTGCGAATGACAAACAGCGCAGGCCCGATCAGAAGAGTCATAAGATCTGCGTCTACACAATTCTAAAATGTTCCTTTTTTTCAGTAAATACTCCTCTTCGGTATATTTATACAAAGAGGTTTGGTCTAAAACTAGTCTAGGAAAGAATGAGTTGATGCATCCCTTCATATTTGAACCACTGGGTTATATATCAGCGACTCTGTATTTCTAAACCAAATCTGGACTATTTGACTGAAGCGTATTTGTAGAATACAAATGTATGTCTTTAGCGACAATATTATGAATAAACACGGAGTACATAAGAGCAGGACATGTGGTTACTTGATGCAGGACGAAAGTAATGCTGAAAGGCCGTATCAAGCTACCCTCTGTCTTAATCCATTCCCTCATATTGACGCCTCTGTAAAAGTCAACTTTTGAAAGCAGTGTGATAAATAGAGCATTTGCTTCATAGGCGCACAATGGTTTCGAAACTACACAATTCTAAATGTTTCCTCTATTACTCTATCAAATGTTCCTTTTTGGTAGATTTATTCAAAGAGGTTGGGTCTAACGGGTTAACTATGCATGTACCTTTTTGCTGATGTGTAATTTGGAGAAGAAACAATTGGACCCATGCCCTGCCCGAGGTGTCATTCAGGTGTCACTTGACCTTGATTTACTACTTCTTGTTTGTGTAACCCTTAACCCTTTTGCGCCCAGTGGATTCGTCCATGCTTATAATTTGGATTAGTCCATTATTGATCTAAGGGATGCCTGGTCTAAATTTTTCATTTTCGTTTTGTTTGTATTAACATTTCTATCAGCAAACAGTGTATACTCTGATCAGAGGCCGCATTGTTTGCCTGTTTCCCATATAGGGGATCATGGGCTCAAATGGGTTAATTCATGAATACTCATGTAAGCGTATATGACGTCATGAACATTACTTAAGTCAAATCTTATTGTGGCACATGAAAGACAGTGGTTAGCGTGGTAGGCAGTGAATAATTAGATAGATTACATGATTTTGGCAGACAGGACAGACCCTGATCAGACAGTTCTACAGAATCGGATTCTACTCTGTTTGCAGTAAATGCCGGGAACTAATCCTTTTGTAGGAATTCTAGGCATGCCGTTAGACCTTAGGTTGGTTACGTTGCATTAGCGATAATTCTGTTAAATCGTATCCAGCTATTCTTCACCTGGCTCGCTTTTGCAAACAGTTTGGATCAAGATGAGACGCCGAATAATTCAGCGTCTCATCAGGATCCAAGCTGTTTGACACTCGGCCGATAGTGTTTCAAAAGCTAGATAGAATCAGAAGTAATCAAAATTGCCCCAGTTCCAGAAAAATTACATTAGAAGAAATTATATATTCACAGCGGGGTTTACACTTAGCATTTGCATAGAATTACAGCAGTGGTTTTATCTCTGTGATAAGTACGGTCATTTTCTACATTGAAATATGAATCCTCCGAACGCGATGAACTCTACTCCTTTTCCATTTCTCAAGTAAATGTCCTATTTTCCTAAAACTTTGACTTGAATTTCAAACAATTTGAATCCTGATCATGCCAAGACACCCGGTCGTCCGACATCTGATTTTGTATCCCGGCTTCTTGTAAATTCATTCATTTATTCACATATCAAGCATTTAAGGAAAATCCGTCATCTTATTTTGGAACCCATCCATTTGTCATGTTGAGGGGATAATTCAAATAATATATTTACTGGTATAAGCCATTGACATAAATAGGTTTAGCAAACAGTGCAGACCCTGATCAAAGGGCTCATTCAGGAGCCCACTGATCTGGGTCTACACTGTTTGCCTATATCATTTTAAGGGACACTGGGCACAAATCATACCGCTATTAGAGGGTTAATGGAAATGTATTTCTCTGCAAAATATCTACGCCAAAAATCAAATGTCACTCCATTCAAAGGTCCATTAGCCGTATGGCTTAAATTTTATTAACATTTTCCTTCATGCCGTATTCATATTAGAATACATTTATATCAATTCACGTAGATGATTTTTATAACGGCAACTAGAAATTTTAACAAGACATTTTGTTTTACGATGACAGAAATTGTAGGATCCGATTCTATACAATTCCATAAGCAAACCTAGCAGATCTAGATCAGACGGCTTCTACAGGAGCCTGTCGGCTGGGTATACTTTGTTTGCAAATGTGTGTAAAGGTGTCTAAATCAGGTACAAACAATTAGTTCGAACGTGCCACGTTTGCTAACGTTGTTTAATCAAATTTATAAATCTCTTGGACTTTGAAGTTTTTGAAGGTTTTGCATTCATTTCAAGCCATGTTATCAAGTAGAGAGCATTCACAATAAATTACCGACTTCATGTTTTGATTTGGCAGCTGAAACCAATTAGATTTGATGTTTGTCTCAGCTGTGCGGCTGACGCGGCTGGCTCGGATTTTTTAATGTTTTGATTTTTGTTTTATTTTTGTCAAAGGTGGGGCTGGCTCGGGTTTAATTGTGGCAGCACATTTGGAATTTCCGGTGTGAAATGGAAACTTGCTGCAAGGTATCAAAGGTGTTGTACAGTTACCAACAGAAACAATTGTGTAAGAAGAGGAATGTAGTAGTAGTAGTAGTAGTAGTAGTAGTAGTAGTAGTAGTAGTAGTAGTAGTACGTAGTAGTAGTAGTAGTAGTAGTAGTAGTAGTAGTAGTAGTAGTAGTAGTAGTAGTAGTAGTAGTAGTAGTAGTTGTTGTTGTTGTTGTTGTTGTAGTTGTTTTGTGTGAGAAGAGGAATGTAGTAGTAGTAGTTGTTGTAGCTGTTGTTGTTGTTGTAGTTGTTTTGTGTAAGAAGAGGAATGTAGTAGTAGTAGTAGTAGTAGTAGTAGTAGTAATAGTAGTAGTAGTAGTAATAGTAGTAGTAGTAGTAGTAATAGTAGTAGTAGTAGTAGTAATAGTTGTTGTTGTTGTGTTAGTAGTTGTTGTTGTTGGTGGTGGTGTTGTTGTAGTAGTAGTAGTGGTAGTAGTAGTAGTAATAGTAGTAGTAGTAGTAGTAGTAGTAGTAGTAGTAGTAGTAGTAGTAGTAGTAGTAGTAATAGTAGTAGTAGCAGTAGTAGTAGTAGTAGTAGTAGTAGTAGTAGCAGTAGCAGTAGCAGTAGCAGTAGTAGTAGTAGTAGTAGTAGTAGTAGTAGTAGTAATAGTAGTAGTAGTAGTAGTAGTAGTAGTAGTAGTAGTAGTAATAGTAGTAGTAGTAGTAGTAGGAATAGTAGTAATAGTAGTAGTGATGGCCATAATTGTTGTAAAAACTATTTCGCGATTTAGCAGTAATAATTAAGGTGTTGTTCCTGAATCAGCTACCTGTGGCACTGATTAATGTTGTTTCAAATGTTGTAGTTATAAAGAACATTATGGGGTTACATTTGTGTGTGCTATTTCCATTTTCAGATCGGCCGCTAGCACTCTATGTTCTTCTGTGGCGGGCGGGGTTGCTGGTTTGATGCTGAGGTAAATCCATTTGCATTTCATGTTTTCAACATTTACCCTATTATAAAGAAATTGTCGTTGTCGCAAACGCCTGTCTTCATTTTGGATTCAATGTATTTTTTTCTTTATTTCATATTTAACATTTTAGCAGAGTGACAATCAGTTTGGATACTGTTGAATTCAAGCTAATTAAGAAAAGGGTTAACAAACTCACGATGACAGCTATTTACCTGACGAATGATCATGTATGAAATGCATGTAATGACATCATGAATATTTATAGGCTTTATAATGATATATGAATAAAACATGTTTTGGCTTTGGAAAACACTGTAGAATCAGATCGATATCATTTCAATATACAGTAAAACCTCTTAATTACATCAAGCTTTCTGTTTTACTTTCACCTTGCTTTTAAGCAGCCACCTGCTCTAAATACCAACTAATTAACACAATTTTGTGGTCGTTATAGAGAGGGTTTACTGTAACTCGTACAGGAGTCGTCTGATCTGGGTCTACTCTGATTTACAAATGCGTGAAAAGGTGTCTTAATCAGGTTAATAATAACTACTTATTAACATTTTCAGTGCGGAGAATGAGTTAACAATGTCCTTTGCTACCATCTGCTTGTTAAATATACTTTCTGCTGTGCTGACAACGGCAAAGGGTTTTTATCAAGGTTACGTATCAAATACTTGTAACGATTCCAGGTGTGAGTGGTTGGCCGATTTTTTTTCTTCTGAATAGTGAGGTAATTGATTGCTTTTCGAACATTAACTTCGTCGTCGGGAGGAAATATTATCATCTGTTTCGAGTGGAGGTTTCTACAATTTCTTCTAAATTATATGAACAGATTACCCAACAGTTTGTATCATAATGAAACTTCGAGTATCTCGTCGTCTAATAAGAATGTAAACTATTTGCTTAACCCTTTCCCTGTTGTATAGTCATGTAAGAAATAATGGCGTTATGAATATTAATAAGATTATTATTTTTATAATGGCATATGAACACAGGACATTTTGGCTCTGGCAGAAGCTGTAGAATCAGATCTATATTACACCATAAGCAAACAGAGCAGACCCTGATCAAACGGCTCCCATAGGAGCCGTCTGGTCTGAGTCTTCTCTGTTTGCAGATGCGCGAAAATGCGCTTACATAAGGGAGAGAGTTAAGGTCATCAACAGATTCGGCCGGGGCGGCGAAAGTGCTGTGCTTAAAACAGCGAGTACACTCATTAGGAATAAAACCTAGGAATTGCACTTAGATGTTAATGAATCAAAATGCAATGTTCATCAACGCTTGATTATGCAGTAGTCAATTATGTCACGTGTCAGTAATTTCTGACATCAACAAGCAGTGCAGTTACTATACAAATGCCCTAATCAATTGCTCAAGCTACTGGTGCATTATCCGTTTATGTATTGAATTATAATATTTAACTCCTCAGTCTATGAATATTTATGAAGCAAACCAACCAAATAACAGTTTTACTTGCAGAGTATTGTTATCATGGCAAACTGGAGACCCTTATAAGAAGGTTTAAGAGCGGCCACCTGATTTGGGTGTACACTATTTGCGAATGACTGATAAATTTGTTCCCCGCATACACACGGTTGATAAAATAGATAAATACAATTATAACAGAAAGCATTAGTTCATGACTTTTTTACATCGCATCAAATCAAAAAAATGATAAAAACTTTTCTAGCTTTCCTTGAACAGTTTTTAATTGGAAGTCATTATAAGATGAACCTTTCTTTTTAACGAGACTAAATTGCTAAACACTTGCGAATACCTTTCATTTGATTATTTGCAAGAAGGTTTAGCTTAGGCTTAGAAGTTTGCACATGCCAAAACACATCAGTAGACTCGCATTCGTGTGTGCATTTTTATGTTTGATTTTCCGTGGCATTTCTGTATTATACATCACACCTATTCTATTCTGAAGGAAATATATGTAAATACTTCCAGGTTTCAGACGTTTCTAATTGCTATCTTAACCTATTTCGTCCCATATTATTTACGGAATCTTATGTTAGAACCCATTCATGTTGGGGTGACACAGTAAACAAATATTTGCAGATATAAGCCATTGACATGGATGGGTTTAGCAAACATTGCCCTGGTCAGAGGACTCCTTCAGGAGTCCTTTGACCTGGATCTATACTGTTTGCCTATGTCCTTTTTAAGGGACACTGGCAGAAACATGTTACTTGAAAATAGCTATCAGCACGAAGTTCTCTCAACAACCCGCTCAGTAAGAAACATTTTACAGTGTTAGCTCTCACTAACTGGGCATTTGGATTGTTTGTGAAAAAAGCCTTCCAGCTGGATTGCGGTAGGTCAGTGGTTCTATTCAGATGTACTTCTGTACACGAGGAAATGCAATTTGTTCCAAGCACAGGAGATATTGTGGTGTCTTCCTCTACCTGTAATTAGCTGAACTTCGCGATCTGACTGAAATACAGTAATACCCCTCTAATGCGACCACTAAAATAAGGTGTAGTTATTGGTTTTAGAGGCAGGCGGTAGCTTAATGCAGGAGAAAAGTAATGCAGAAAGCTCCCATATGAGCTTTCTACATTACTTTCATCCTGCATTAAGCAACCACCTGCTGGTAAAGATTGTCATGTTTGTTCATTAAGGGGTCGCATTAGAGGGGTTTAAAACCCCGATACAGACAAACGCAATCACACTAACTGTTGTGTTAAATACTGTGAATGCTGAAGATCGTCCATCATTGTTAAACCACAGAGTCCATTAAATAAGAAAATATACGAGAGGGTTCGACAGAGTTTTGAATGACATACAGTGCAGACCCTGATCAGAAGACTCCCATAGGAACCCTTAGATTTGGATCTACAATGACAGTTCAAACATTTCAACATTCAAATGACTCACATGACGATGCGATATTTTTGCCATACGCCTGTTGTACATTTTATCGTACGTCTGTCGAATGGAAGAAGTACATGTACGATAGCAATGATCTTTATCTCCACGACAGTCGTACGGCATGTATTTTATGTGTGAACGCAGCTGAAATCGACCTCTCCCAAACGTACGGTAGTCCCTTCTGTCGTACTTCCGCTAAATTCATGATGCATAAAAATATGGCCGGGACTTTCTATTGTCGAGTTTTGCAAATGTCGGGACTTCCAAATAGTGTAGACCGTAGTATGGCATCACGTTTTTCTCGCTAAAGTTAGTCATGGTCTCCAGTGTATGCTGTAATGTAGGGTTGTTGGGTAACACACGTAACCATGTAGCAATTTACTCATTTTCAGTTACCTCGTTAAAGACCGGAAATTTGATGTGACCTATTTAATCAACGGAATTCTGGGATCGCTCGTGTCTATTACAGGTATGTCAATTCCCGAAAATACCATGATCACGTACGTGCTACAAAATAATTCAAGTGTGCACAAAACTCGTGTGATCTAAAGTGGCAGTATAAAATTTGTATTTATCGATTTCTCCCGCATGTGTTCACCGCTTACCAAGTGCTTTAATTTGTCAGTAGAAACAATAGCAATGAATATTGTTTTATAATTCAGTATGTTTAGGAAATATAATAGATCCTGATTTTAGACTTTGTCCTCGACCTTTGTCCCGCTGTAATTGGCTTTAACTACACCCGAGTCGATCAATCATTTCGAGAAACTATTAAGCGAGTGACGCCAAGTTAATCCTTAGCATGCCACGTATTTGTATCACTCTATCCTATTTGAACATTAAAAAGGCAAGTCTTTACAAAAAATATACAGGAAATGTTGAAATGATTTTCCTAGGCAAAAGCATAGAGCATGAATGCATTGATATTCCATGGCAAACAGTGCAGACCCAGATGAGAGAGCTCCTATAGGAACTCTCTCATCTGGGTCTACGCTGTTTGCAAATGCAACTATAATCGTCACTGGCGGGCTATGGGTTAATCCGTTTTTCATCTGAATCCAAGCTGCTTGTAAATATGCGACTCAAGTCGCGGACATCTAGATAAGGGTTAAAGGACCAGTTGATATAGTAAATGTTTTGTTCTAATATTACTGAAATAGTATTTAAAGTGTAATTAAGGGTATATATGTATCAGTTTTCTGGTTAACAGAAGTAGTTATATTCTGATAAACCCATTTGCTCAGTGTCCCTTAAAAAGGATATGGGCAAACAGTGAAGACCCAGATCAAAGGGCTCCTTCAGGAGCCCTCTGTTCAACCCATCAATGTAAATTGCTTATTATCCCCCGTCGAAGGCGGAGGGATTAAGTTTTGACGTTGTCCGTCCGTATGTCCGTTCGTCCCGGACTCGTTCGGTTTAGAATTATTCTTTGAATATTTGTGTAAATGTTTAGTATGGAGGCATTCAGGTATCACTGACATTGACTTTGGGACACCAGAGTTATGGCCCTTTGCATAAAATGTAACGTTTTGCCAATCCGGAGCCATTTCTCAAAAAGTGTTCTGGATTTTTGTATGAAACCTTGTGTAAATGTTAAGTATTATAAAACTATGCGGTCCAGAGATAAGTCAGGAACCATATCTCAGATACTTTGTAGAGTTGATTGCCAAAAAAGTAACGTTTTTGTTTGCCCGGAGCCATTTCTCCGAAACAATTTGTTGTTTTTCTATGACACTTTGTGTAAATGTTAAGTAGCTGATGCCATGCAGCCCTGTGTGTATCATTGATGTGAAACACCAAAGTTATGACCCTTTGTTTGTGAAAAACTTAACTTTTTTGTCCGTCTGTCATATCACAGAAACGTTTTGGACTTGTTCAATGAAACTTTATGTAAATGATTGGTACTATAAAGAAATGTAACCGTGCAAGTATCACTTACATTTACCTGGGAACACAGGAGTTAGGATCCCAGCAGATGAAAATTGGTACAGCTTTGTAATCT
Source organism: Azorinus chamasolen (assembly GCA_963576725.1). NCBI lineage: Eukaryota > Metazoa > Mollusca > Bivalvia > Cardiida > Solecurtidae > Azorinus > Azorinus chamasolen. The sequence continues at coordinate 73,138,049 of OY755239.1, read as the reverse complement.
GCGCATTTCATTTTGTCCAAGACTGTATGGACATGCCTTATAGAATGCTACTTGAATTGAATAAGTGACCGTTGTAAGTCCTATGTCGCTTTAATTCATTCAACAATGACATACGTGTACGTGAAGTCCATATGATCTTAAGTCATAGTAGAATGTACAGCATACATTTTTAATACGATGTGATTATAAACAGATGGTGCATGTTACTAGTTCATGACTAGGTGAATGGAACACTACACGCTTAATGTGTGAGTAACTGATTATTAGATTCACCGAAAATGTTATGAAGCTGCATAATTATGTTAACAGTGATTCTGATTTGTACAGCACCGATGGAACTGACGTCGGCTTACACAAAATATGACACCTCTGCGGACTAAGTTCGTATCTGTACACATATGTTCGGTATAATCTGCAGATACGACCTTTTTACATGTAAGGTGAAGAAAAATAATATCAAACAAATTGCCTCAATGGCAGAAATACGTAAGTGCATATAGGATCGTCATGCACCATTTGCTCATACAGCTACCTGAACCGTTAGAATGTTCAGATCAAGTGTAAAAGCCGTCGTTGATTCTTTGGTTAAAAATGGTTATGCGATGGTGCCAATTACGGCCTGGAATAGTGCCCAACGTAAAATACTCAGTACTCGTACTTACAATCTGGATAAGGTCCACCTATATATTGTTCTCCCGCTCTATTTCGTTTCGAGAGTGGGGTTATATAATTATATAAATGTGGATCTATAAATGGGGGTACAATGTTTAGTGACTGTAGCTGACAATGTACGTGCTTGCATTTTCAGAATGACTTATCTTTCTATGTGTTTACACACTTCCAAACTCTCTTTCCAAAACATACCGATGGCTGTAGGCGAAACTGTGTGTGGTGCATATGAATATACATATATGCATTTCGTACAGTCTTGCATGCAGATCTTGACGTCTGGAAAGACAAAGTGGAATTGTAGGTTATATGTGTACGGCAACAGAAAATAGAAAGAAAACTTCGTCGACCAATGCTAATAGCAAGTATCGGTCTATGTGGCATGAATATTTAGTTATAGTTTGGCTTACACAAGCTCTAAATAGTATGTGTATATATATACATATAATAGTACGTCTGGGCTTTTCAGTAACGAATAATACACGTATATGTCGGAATTAGCTGTGTAGGAGCACATTTGTCTCGGAGCACATTTGTATTTCGTAAGACGGATGCGGTCGCATTTGTCCCACGTAAGACAAATACGACCTCAATTGTCTCACCAAAAACACAATTGTGTGACAGATGTGCTCCGATCAAGCTTTTTAAGGGACAAGAAAGCACAATTGTCTCACGTCATTTTTTTTATGAAATACAAGCACATTTGTCACATATTTTTCAACGGTAGAAAAAATCTTAGAATCGAGGTTCGCCGTTTTACCTCATGTCAAGTGTAATTATCAATAGGTCTGCTAATGCTTTTCTATACAAATTCTATATAAATATAAATTATATAACTTATTATTTCTATATAAAATCTTAAACCTAAAATCGGCAGTGAAAATCTCTAATTCAAAAAATTTGATTGGCTGAACCTTAAGGTGTACACCGAAACATACGGACTCCTGTTAGTGTCATATGGAATATCGTGCCTCTCGCATCCTTATACGTCTGAGGTGGCCGATACAAGTGCTGGATGAAGTCCGTATTTTCCCAATGCCATAGGTCCGACAAAAAGATGAACTTTAGTAAACTTCAGAAATATTTGCGGCTTAAAATTCGGCAGCCCGAGAAAGAATCCGCAGCCAGAAAAGCTGGATGAAGTCTGTGTTTTACTCACTCCAATAGATCTGACAAAAAACCGACTAAATGCCCCGTTCCCACTGTCCCGGATTGCCCCCCCCCCCCCCCCCCCCGGTACGCACCGGATGTGTGGTCCGGGGGAAACCGTGTCAAACCGGGAGTACATCCCTGGCGGCACCGTTAACATCCGGGAAGATCCCTGATGAACCCTATTGATCCGGCTTAATCCGGCAGACAGCCCCGTTTAAAACAACCGGGGATCACCGAGAGTCACCGGGAAAGATATCCAAAACCGGCTTAATCCTGGCAATTCCGGGACAACGCCGGTATATTCCGGTGCAGGTCCGGGTCTCTATCCTGGCTTTACCGTGATAGTCTCTAGTAATCCAGGATGTTGGCGAGTACCTCATCCACTATAGACCTTTAGTGAAACCCCCGGTATTGGGCCGGTATAGCTCCGGTGTACGACGGTATAGTCCCGTTTTGTACCGGTGGAGTTAGGGACGGGCAAGGTATGAGCCGGTTTGTCTGCCGGTCAACCCCGTTTATACCCGGGTAACGCCGGCTTGTCACCGGCGCACACCCGGGATATGACGGGTGATACCGGCGGCCACCGCGGCACTACCGGCGACGACCGGGGTCACACCGGATTGTATCGTGTTCAACCGGGAAAACGCCGGCCCTACACCGTAAATACACCGTGCCAAACCGGAAACTAACCGGGATAGTGCGGGGTCAAACTGGAAGATCCTGCTTCTAAATCGGGGAAACACCGAGGCAACGTCGGGAATATGGGAATGTACATTTATTTTTTAAGAAATAAGGCCCCGTATCATCCGGGACGCCGGCTATTTCTTCGCCGGGAAGTACCGTGGGGTACCGGTCCAGCACCGTGACAGTGGGAATGGGGCTTTAACTTCAGAATTATATGCGGCCAAAAATTCGGCAGCCCCGAGAAAGAATCCGCAGCCAGAAAAGCTGGATGAAGTCTGTGTTTTACTCACTCCAATATATCTAATAAAAACATGGACTTCAACTTCAGAAATATATGCAGCTAAAAATTCGGCAGCCCCGAGAAAAAATCCAAAGCCGTAAAGTTGGATGAAGTCCGTGTTTTTCCCAAATCCATAGGCTTACAAAATCACGGACTTAAGAAAAATATGCGGCGAAAAAGTCGACAGTCCCGAGAAAAATCCGCAGGCGGAAAAGCTGGTTGTAGTCCGTGTTTTTCCCAAAACCATAAGTTTACAAAAACACGGACTTCAGAAAAATATGTGGCCAAAAATTCGACAGCCCCGAGAGAACATCCGCAGACGGAAAACCTGGATAAAGTCCGTGTTTTTCCCTTAGCCATAGGTCCGACAAAAGCACGGACTTCAGACATATATGCAGCCAAAAATTCGGCAGGCCAAGAAAGAATCCGCAGCCGGAAACGCTGGATGAAGTCCGTGCTTTTCCCAAAACCATAGGTCCGACAGAAAAATTAAGCGGCCAAAAATTGGCAGCCCCGAGAAAACATCCGCAGACGGAAAAGCTGGATAAAGTCCCTAAGCCATAGGTCCGATAAAAGCACGGACTTCAGACATATTTGCGGCCAAATATTCGGCAGCCCCGATATAAAATCGGAAAAGTTGGATGAATTCCGTGTTTTTCCCTTAGCCATAGGTCCGACAAAAGCTCGGAAAAATATGCAGCCGAAAAATCCGGAGGCTCCGAAAAAAGATCCTCAGACAGACAAAGCTGGATAAAGTCCGTGTTTTTCCCTAAGCCATAGGTCCGCCAAAAGCACGGACTTCAGACACATATGCGGCCAAACATTCGGCAGCCCCGAGAAAAAATCCGCAGCCGGAAAAGTTGGTTGAAGTCCGTGCTTTTCCCAAAACCATAGGTTCGACAAAAGCACGGCCTTCGTTATTAGTTCAACGACTGGTCGAAATGTTCTAAACATAGAACAGAAATCAAAGTACTGAAGGTGCTCCTCTTGGGACCGTTTATTCTAAACAGATTGTCTTGTGCTCTTGGGTTAATTGCATCAACCCTTCACGTAAGAAATAATGACACCATGAATAATTATTAGCTGAATTTTTTATAATGACAGGATTATTTTGGTATTGGTAGAAACTAGAGTCGAGCCCATTATAATTTGATAAGTAAATAGAGAATATTTTGATCAGATGTACGGCTCCTCATAGAGCTGTCTGATCTGGGTCTACTCCATTTGCAATGCGCGTAAACACATTTATATGAGGAAAATAATTCTTTTATTGCTAAATTTACAGAGGAGGGTGAAGTGTTCGTTAGATAGATAGATAAAATTATTTCAATATTTTGCAAGTACTGTACATGTAACATGGTTACAATAGCAATTTGTATTAAAATAAAATATTTATTTATTACGGAGTGACATCCGTTAAACAGATAGTGTCCTTTCTGCTTTTCCAGGGAAAATAACCTATTTATTAACATGAGATACTGAAATATTCATGAAATCAGAGTACTGTTTACTTTATAAAAAAAGTGTAAGATATTTCAAATCATTTCAAAACATGTGTTATAATGAATAGACATTGTATAAAGAATTGAATAATAACGCATAAAGATGACGGGAATAATATAGCAACTATCTCGATTCAAACAGACACTTTAATTTCACTTTTAATGTTTTATTCATTCTCAGTTCTATTTAATATCATTTTCATACTGCTGTTGTTTACTGATAATCAAATTCCAAATCTATAGAATTTCCTTTAAATTGGAACCAAACCCAAATTCGTCAAAACCTGAATCAATGATTAATCTGAATAGATTCTTTAAAATCATCTAAGTGATCAGAGTCAAGTTAGTATTTGATCTACACATTATTAATTTACTTGTCAACAACTGAAGTTACCAGACACAATACTTAGACAATAATTCTAAAGGTAACACAACTATCTTGTTCATATTACATTTCCACGCCTTCACACTTCATGCGTTTCTGTGACATGTCAAGTCGATGACCGGCACAATCATCAAATTTGCATTACCGACACAGCGAAAGGTCAATGCCAACCGACACAACCAACTGTCGTTTGTTAGTAGGGTGCACACTCGAATTTGGCACTATGTTTAAAAGTGATGTCACTTTTGTTTATTTCATGTTTGAGCAGAGTTGCCGCGCGTTAAATAAAAGTCAGGGAATTGATTTTTTTTCGAGGTCAGGGAATTTTGAGAACTGTCAGTGAAATTTGAAAATATAGGCAAATATCAGGGAATTCTAAAAAAAATGAGATTCAAGGGCATATATTTTAACCCTTTCAACCTGGGAGATGGTTGCACTTGTTTCAGTATTGAAAGGGTTAACCTACCCAAAACAAATACATAATATACATGTATGACTAAATGTCGCAGTGTAACATGTCAGGGAAATTTGAAATTATGTCAGGGAAATGTCAGGGAGATGTCAGTGAATTTTATTTCCTCTGGTTTGTGGCAAACCTGTCAGAATGAAAACTTTAACCATTTACTTGATGATCTCGCCTTTTTCAGATTTGCAAACAGAGTAGACCCAGATCAGACAGCACCTTTATAAGCAGTCTGATCACGATCCACACTGTTTAATTATATCTGACATAATCGATTCTGCACGTTCCCTTCTTAGCCACTAAGAATTCGCTTAATATGTTCTAACTTACTTAGAATATAACCTATATTATGATTTGCCCAGCATAAGTCGTTTCCATGGTTCTAGTAAACAAACATCGCTCGCCCACAGGACTTCACGCGCCAAGTGTGACGTCGCGCGAGGTCGAAAGAAACGAAAATCTTATTCTCGCTTCTCAGACGTGCTAGATAAGCTGGGTTACTAAAATAGCCGTACTAGAAATCCTTATCTGGAACACCCCTTGTATGGTGTATTCATACGCGCGATTAGGTAAAATCAATACAAGGGAAGTAACTCTTACAGAATTAAATCAACATATCTATAGGAAACAACTTAATAAATGAAACTTAATATAAATAATTAGCACGAATATGAAATTCTATTTATCATATAAACATTTTAAAAGCCTATTTAATTAACCGAAGACATTGTTTTGTAATCACTCAGTCATTTATAGTTTACGCCAAAACTTAACGTTTGTGGTTGTCATAACAAATGACGTCATATGGTGTCACGCTTTTATGCTGCGGTTTGTTGCTATTAGATACGGAAGTCGTGATACGCAATGTAAAGTAGTACTTCACAAAACCCGTTAATTTACTTGGTTTAAGGGCGTATTTCAGCAAGATTGATTCTATTAACCTTAATAAAGTGCTGTACTTAATGACGTGCAAAAGGCAGTTTGATTGGCTTATATTCTGTTGTTCGTCCTTCGATCACTTGTGTTCGTCCTTCGATAACTTGTTTTGTTATGCAAGAGCACATGTTTAAATGTGAACTATTCTATGAATATTCATCAGACACTTTCAGATGCAATAACCCTTATCCTGATCTAAAACAATAATATCTACCCATACTTTGGTCTGGTGCCATTTTGACAACGGCCGATTCGATCAAGTTTTAGAAATTATTCATCGATTGTCAAACGGCTTGGGTCCTAACGAGACGGCCATGTATCTCACGTCTTATCTGCACCCAAGCTGTTTGCAAATGCGAGTAACGTCGCGCTTAGCGGGATAACAGTTAACATAAATTACAATACGAAACTAGAGTAACTTTGCGAAATGTACCATTGAATACCAGGATGCTAGAGTATTGTATTGATTTGTTGCAGCGATCTGCGCCCTAGTGCAGCCATGGGAGGGACTGATCATTGGGTTCATTGGCTCGATCATCGCCAATGGAAGCGTTGCTCTGCTGGACAAATTGAAAATTGACGATCCTGTCGGTAAGAATGAACTACCATAGGTCTAGCATACTTAGATACTTGGATACTTTATTCACACAAAAGACCAAAAGTCACAAAAAGTCCCACCAGTATACGACCATACCAGTTCATTACTAAAACAATCAAAGACATCTCCTATATGAGTAAAATAATGTGGTATTGTCCGGAAATAGTCAAGCAATACTGCTTATGTTATCAGCTGTGCCCTTAATGAAACACTAGAAAATGCAGGGTCTCTGTACATACCCCTGTGGGACACCTGCAGGGTCTCTGTACATACCCCTGTGGGACACCTGCAGGGTCTCTGTACATACCCCTGTGGGACACCTGCATAGATATTACCTCATATTACCTAGTTGATTTGAACGTGTTGCTCTCTCTGTTGGAAAGATACTGGTGAGCCAGGTTGAACATTCTCCCTTAACTCTTTACTCCATAAATTTATGCGCATTTGCAAACATAGTAGACCCAGATCAGACGGCTCCTGTAGTAGCCTTCTTATCAGGTTCTACTCTGCTTATGAAATAATACAGAATTCTTGCACACAATGTGCTGTTGTAGTCCCGCTAGACCATGTATTAACAAGGCGATTCTCGTGCTCACGCGCTGTTGTTGACCGGTTTTAATTATACCTATTCGGGGCCTAAGGTAAACAATGGACGCGAATGCTATATAGCGTTATGGCCTAAGTTAGGTGAACGGTGCGGGCATTTCAGGGGCACCGACAATGAACTGTTAAAACAGTGTAGTGGTTATGCTGTTAGACCTGGATTAATCTATACAACATGTCGCAGTTTACACAGAAAACTAACGATAAGTACAACTGTGGCATGTATATTAGGATACACTACGCCATCGAGCCACACAAGTCAACTGCCTGGATTAACCTATACAACATGTCGCAGATTCATTTATCGTTAATTTTCTGTGTTTACATACGTACTGTTTGGTAAACAGCGCCATCTGATCGTTGTACAACTGTAATTTATCGTTAATTTTCTGTGTTTACATACGTACTGTTTTGTAAACAACGCCATCTGATCGTTGCACTACTGTAGTGATAGACATATTGAATGAAATTCCGTGTAAACGGTATTTGACGTCATGAAATGACGTCAGAAAGAAAACAGTGGCCCGGAAACAGCATAAATCGAACGAAGTGTGTCAGAGAAGTGTATAGTTTTGCTTGTATTTGGAAGAATTAAATTGATGCAGGAAAGCAGAAAATGGGTTTTATGCAAGAATAGCGTTAATACACGTTTGTTTTCGGGCAATAACATTTGCAGTGTCCCTCGGGAATATTGTTCCCCTGCCCTTAGGGCTCGGGCCAACAACAGTCCCTCCGGGACACTGCAGATGTTATTGCCCGAAAAAACGTGTATTAAGCCTCTAATGGTGCTACAATTTCTGCCATGGCAAAAACTTCCTGTTTTCATGTGCTAAGCTAATTAATATTCATGATGTCAATATTCCTTACATGAATTTTCAATTAAGTGACAATCTGTAGATAGAGAACCTGATTGGAGTTTATAAAATAGACAGTTGTCTACCAAAAGAAGTGTTTGAAAACAATCCTTTCAAATACCTTACCTACGGGAAAACTAAGAGAAACAGATCTGTAATGCGTTGGTTCATGGTGACCATCTTTCTGACAGATAGGTGTTACTGCTGCTTTGTTTCAATAATAATGGAAACAGATTGGATCCTGATGAGACACCGACTAACTCGGAGTCTCATCAGGATCAAAATTGTTTGACACTCTGATTATGCATAAATACTTCAATTGCTCTTATCTAATATTTCGACCACTACTTTTTCAAAGGCCCGTAGTGGTCGAAATATTAGATAAGAGCAATTTAAGTATTTATGTATTATCTTAATTCCCTTTTGGAATATTATCTTCACTCTGATTATGGTTTTAAAATGAAATTGAAGAATAAGCAGGCGATCTTGAAACCTGAGACAGACGACACTCGAAATTGATTTGACGGCGAAAGGTTTAACCATTAGCAGGTGCACAGTTCCAGATGTATTCTTCGACATTGATGACTACTCAAATATGGACAGAATGCCTTACACTTCTCTTACTTTGATTAATTGGGTCAATTGCTAATGACACAGAGATGATACAAACAAAATGTTGAACTCTTAATGCTCAAAACACCGAGTATAGAAGATCTTTGCAAATTGCGTACACCTAGATCAGGGTCTACGAGTATGGAAGATCTCTGTAAACTGTGTACACCTAGATCAGGGTATGCACTGTTTGTTAGTAAGATCACTTCAGAGGTAAGATTTGATATAATATTTTATTTAACCCTTTATTCCATGAATACGCCTTTCTACGCCTTTGCAAACAGAATAGACCCAGATGATCTGGCCAGGGTCTGCTCTTTGCTTATTATATACATGTACTACAGCTATGATTCTACAGTTTCTGGAATGGCCAAAAATTCCAATGTCCAAGTCCTATTATAAAAATAATCTAATTAATATTCATGATGTCATTATTTCTTGCATGAATATTCATGGGGTAACGGGTTACATATATATATATCATAATACATAACAGAGGGGGGGGGCTACTTTTGATTATTCAGCAGTTAAAGGGTATCAGTAGATAACTCTATTTCAGGATGCGTGGGAACCCATGCTATGTCGGGTGTGTGGGGTTTGCTGGCTGCAGGGCTGTTTGCAAAGACAGACGATCTTCTCAGTGCCTTGTACCTGCACAACGTCAGACCTGGACTGTTCTATGTACGTACATGGTAACGTCAGAGAATTGCATGAACAGAGACAATGACCCAGTGCTTATGAAATACTTTGCATGAGTCTGGCCATTGGCCAATACGATATTTGTCAATGAAATCACACTCAAACTCTAAAATGTTGTAATCTCGGAAGCACGTGATGAATGATTCTAATAATGGCTTACTAATGTCATGAAACTCTAGTGCATGGTGGCAAAAGAAATAGCTCGTAAAGCTATCTAATAAATTAGAAATCGAGGATTTACGCGAGCTGGTTACTTACGCATTCAATTTGTTGACACTTTCTTGCCACACATCTCCTTTCCCTCGTCTCCCGGGGGCGTGCCTGTGAACACCTTTGCAGAGTCATCAGCCACTAAGGCGGCTACTGTTCAAAGCATGGATCTCCTTCTTGTATCCATTTGAACTTTAATTGCAGCAGGGGATGTTTTTTATTTTATTTAGACTTTGCCACCAAAAGGAGGGTTTCTGGGAAATGCCTCTTACCGGCCCTGTTCTTCTTTAATCGTTTTATAGATCTTAATCTACACTGTCTGCCTCGACAAAGATTGCCTTGTTTTGTATGCAATAACAAAGTCGCACTTAATTGAAATCATAACTTCGTGAAGTAAACTAGCGGATAATGGGAGAGTGGATGTCTGGATGTCTGAATAGTTAGGGCAGTGAGGGTACAAACTGGTAGAGATGGGAGATTGGATGTCTGGATGTCTGAATAGTTAGGGCAGTGAGGGTACAAACTGGTAGAGATGGGAGATTGGATGTCTGGATGTCTGAATAGTTAGGGCAGTGAGGGTACAAGCTGGTAGAGATGGGAGATTGGATGTCTGGATGTCTGAATAGTTAGGGCAGTGAGGGTACAAACTGGTAGAGATGGGAGATTGGATGTGTGAATATTTATGGCAGTGAGGGTACAAACTGGTAGAGATGGGAGATTAGATGTCTGGATAGTTAGGACAGTGAGGGTACAAACTGGTAGAGATGGGAGATTGGATGTCTGGATGTCTGAATAGTTAGGGCAGTGAGGGTACAAACTGGTAGAGATGGGAGATTGGATGTCTGGATGTCTGAATAGTTAGGGCAGTGAGGGTACAAACTGGTAGAGATGGGAGATTAGATGTCTGGATAGTTAGGGCAGTGAGGGTACAAACTGGTAGAGATGGGAGATTGGATGTCTGAATAGTTAGGGCAGTGAGGGTACAAACTGGTAGAGATGGGAGATTAGATGTCTTGATAGTTAGGGCAGTAAGGGTACAAACTGGTAGAGATGGGAGAGTGGATGTCTGAATATTTAGGGCAGTGAGGGTACAAACTGGTAGAGATGGGAGATTAGATGTCTGAATAGTTAGGGCAGTGAGGGTACAAACTGGTAGAGATGGGAGATTGAATGTCTGGATGTCTGAATAGTTAGGGCAGTGAGGGTACAAACTGGTAGAGATGGGAGATTGGATGTCTGGATGTCAGAATAGTTAGGGCAGTGAGGGTACAAACTGGTAGAGATGGGAGATTGGATGTCTGAATATTTAGGGCTGTGAGGGTACAAACTGTTAGAGATGGGAGATTGGATGTCTTGATAGTTAGGGCAGTGAGAATACAAACTGGTAGAGATGGGAGATTGGATGTCTGAATATTTAGGGCAGTGAGGGTACAAACTGGTAGAGATGGAAGATTGGATGTGTGAATATTTATGGCAGTGAGGGTACAAACTGGTAGAGATGGGAGATTAGATGTCTGGATAGTTAGGACAGTGAGGGTACAAACTGGTAGAGATGGGAGATTGGATGTCTGGATGTCTGAATAGTTAGGGCAGTGAGGGTACAAACTGGTAGAGATGGGAGATTGGATGTCTGGATGTCTGAATAGTTAGGGCAGTGAGGGTACAAACTGGTAGAGATGGGAGATTAGATGTCTGGATAGTTAGGGCAGTGAGGGTACAAACTGGTAGAGATGGGAGATTGGATGTCTGAATAGTTAGGGCAGTGAGGGTACAAACTGGTAGAGATGGGAGATTAGATGTCTTGATAGTTAGGGCAGTAAGGGTACAAACTGGTAGAGATGGGAGAGTGGATGTCTGAATATTTAGGGCAGTGAGGGTACAAGCTGGTAGAGATGGGAGATTAGATGTCTGAATAGTTAGGGCAGTGAGGGTACAAACTGGTAGAGATGGGAGATTGAATGTCTGGATGTCTGAATAGTTAGGGCAGTGAGGGTACAAACTGGTAGAGATGGGAGATTGGATGTCTGGATGTCAGAATAGTTAGGGCAGTGAGGGTACAAACTGGTAGAGATGGGAGATTGGATGTCTGAATATTTAGGGCTGTGAGGGTACAAACTGGTAGAGATGGGAGATTGGATGTCTTGATAGTTAGGGCAGTGAGAATACAAACTGGTAGAGATGGGAGATTGGATGTCTGAATATTTAGGGCAGTGAGGGTACAAACTGGTAGAGATGGGAGATTGGATGTCTGGATGTCTGAATAGTTAGGGCAGTGAGGGTACAAACTGGTAGAGATGGGAGATTAGATGTCTGGATAGTTAGGGCAGTGAGGGTACAAACTGGTAGAGATGGGAGATTGGATGTCTGGATGTCTGAATAGTTAGGGCAGTGAGGGTACAAACTGGTAGAGATGGGAGATTGGATGTCTGGATGTCTGAATAGTTAGGGCAGTGAGGGTACAAACTGGTAGAGATGGGAGATTAGATGTCTGAATAGTTAGGGCAGTGAGGGTACAAACTGGTAGAGATGGGAGATTGGATGTCTGAATAGTTAGGGCAGTGAGGGTACAAACTGGTAGAGATGGGAGATTAGATGTCTGAATAGTTAGGGCAGTGAGGGTACAAACTGGTAGAGATGGGAGATTGGATTTCTGGATGTCTGAATAGTTAGGGCAGTGAGGGTACAAACTGGTAGAGATGGGAGATTAGATGTCTGGATAGTTAGGGCAGTGAGGGTACAAACTGGTAGAGATGGGAGATTAGATGTCTGAATAGTTAGGGCAGTGAGGGTACAAACTGGTAGAGATGGGAGATTGGATGTCTGGATGTCTGAATAGTTAGGGCAGTGAGGGTACAAACTGGTAGAGATGGGAGATTGGATGTCTGGATGTCTGAATAGTTAGGGCAGTGAGGGTACAAACTGGTAGAGATGGGAGATTGGATGTTTGGATGTCTGAATAGTTAGGGCAGTGAGAGTACAAACTGGTAGAGATGGGAGATTGGATGTCTGAATATTTAGGGCAGTGAGGGTACAAACTGGTAGAGATGGGAGATTGGATGTCTGGATATTTAGGGTAGTAAGGGTACAAACTGGTAGAGATGGGAGATTGGATGTCTGAATAGTTAGGGCAGTGAGGGTACAAATTGGTAGAGATGGGAGATTGGATGTCTGGATGTCTGAATAGTTAGGGCAGTGAGGGTACAAACTGGTAGAGATGGGAGATTGGATGTTTGGATGTCAGAATAGTTAGGGCAGTGAGGGTACAAACTGGTAGAGATGGGAGATTGGATATCTGAATATTTAGGGCAGTGAGGGTACAAACTGGTAGAGATGGGAGATTGGATGTCTGAATATTTAGGGCAGTGAGGGTACAAACTGGTAGAGATGGGAGATTGGATGTCTGGATGTCTGAATAGTTAGGGCAGTGAGGGTACAAACTGGTAGAGATGGGAGATTGGATGTCTGAATGGTAAGGGCAGTGAGGGTACAAACTGGTAGAGATTGGAGATTGGATGTCTGGATATTAAGGGTAGTAAGGGTACAAACTGGTAGAGATGGGAGATTGGATGTCTGAATATTTAGGGCAGTGAGGGTACAAACTGGTAGAGATGGGAGATTAGATGTCTGAATAGTTAGGGCAGTGAGGGTACAAACTGGTAGAGATGGGAGATTGGATGTTTGGATGTCTGAATAGTTAGGCAGTGAGAGTACAAACTGGTAGAGATGGGAGATTGGATGTCTGAATATTTAGGGCAGTGAGGGTACAAACTGGTAGAGATGGGAGATTGGATGTCTGGATATTTAGGGTAGTAAGGGTACAAACTGGTAGAGATGGGAGATTGGATGTCTGAATAGTTAGGGCAGTGAGGGTACAAATTGGTAGAGATGGGAGATTGGATGTCTGGATGTCTGAATAGTTAGGGCAGTGAGGGTACAAACTGATAGAGATGGGAGATTGGATATCTGAATATTTAGGGCAGTGAGGGTACAAACTGGTAGAGATGGGAGATTGGATGTCTGAATATTTAGGGCAGTGAGGGTACAAACTGGTAGAGATGGGAGATTGGATGTCTGGATGTCTGAATAGTTAGGGCAGTGAGGGTACAAACTGGTAGAGATGGGAGATTGGATGTCTGAATAGTAAGGGCAGTGAGGGTACAAACTGGTAGAGATGGGAGATTGGATGTCTGGATATTTAGGGTAGTAAGGGTACAAACTGGTAGAGATGGGAGATTGGATGTCTGAATATTTAGGGCAGTGAGGGTACAAACTGGTAGAGATGGGAGATTAGATGTCTGAATAGTTAGGGCAGTGAGGGTACAAACTGGTAGAGATGGGAGATTGGATGTCTGGATGTCTGAATAGTTAGGGCAGTGAGGGTACAAACTGGTAGAGATGGGAGATTGGATGTCTGAATAGTTAGGGCAGTGAGGGTACAAACTGGTAGAGATGGGAGATTGGATTTCTGGATGTCTGAATAGTTAGGGCAGTGAGGGTACAAACTGGTAGAGATGGGAGATTAGATGTCTGGATAGTTAGGGCAGTGAGGGTACAAACTGGTAGAGATGGGAGATTAGATGTCTGAATAGTTAGGGTAGTGAGGGTACAAACTGGTAGAGATGGGAGATTGGATGTCTGGATGTCTGAATAGTTAGGGCAGTGAGGGTACAAACTGGTAGAGATGGGAGATTGGATGTCTGAATAGTTAGGGCAGTGAGGGTACAAACTGGTAGAGATGGGAGATTGGATGTCTGGATATTTAGGGTAGTAAGGGTACAAACTGGTAGAGATGGGAGATTGGATGTCTGAATAGTTAGGGCAGTGAGAGTACAAACTGGTAGAGATGGGAGATTGGATGTCTGAATATTTAGGGCAGTGAGGGTACAAACTGGTAGAGATGGGAGATTGGATGTCTGAATATTTAGGGTAGTAAGGGTACAAACTGGTAGAGATGTCTGGATGTCAGAATAGTTAGGGCAGTGAGGGTACAAACTGGTAGAGATGGGAGATTGGATGTCTGAATATTTAGGGTAGTAAGGGTATAAACTGGTAGAGATGGGAGATTGGGTGTCCGAATGTTTAAGGTAGTAAGTATCCACATTGGATGTTTCATGTGTGGAAACCTTCCAGTTGGCTTGCGGTATGTCTGTGGTTCTACCCGGGTGCTCTTCTATGCACGAAATAATGCATTATGTTGCGTGCACAGGAGTACCTCTGGGATATTCCTCCACCTGGAATTAGCTGGACGCCGTGATATGACTGAAATACTGTTAAAGTGACGTACAACCCGATAAAACCCAACCAACCCCTATTGGAAGTATTGCCTGTTTAACCCTTTACTCAATATGCAGTTGAACTTCAAGTGACCATACAATTTACTTCGAGATAACACAAGTTCGAGTCATCCGATTTCTAATTTGAACGATTTCTCAAGTCCATTTCTAATGCAGGTCTAAAGTAATGCTTAAATTCTGTATTGATTAATTTTGAAAGGACCGATTTTTTTACTTCGAGTTATCCCGAAGCTCAAGTTATCGGAGTTCGAGATATCGATGTTCAACTGTATACGCATTTTAAACAGAGTAGATCCGGATCAGACTGTCTGATCAGACATGGTAGACCCAGATAAAACTGTCTGATCAGACATGGTAGACCCAGATAAGACTGTCTGATCAGCATCTGCCCTATTTGCTTTGAGTCAATACATATTTGATCTACAGTTCTGCCATGGTTTAAAATGCTTGTGTTCATATATTCATGATGTCAGTAATTCTAATACGAATATAAAAGGGTTGAATGATTACATTTGTTTATGTTTCATTGTCCAGGGTGGAGGTTTTCGGCAGTTGGGTATTCAGGCTCTGGCGGTGCTCTCTATCAGCGTGTGGAGTATCGTCGTGTCTTTTTGTTGCCTAAAGTTGCTCGACGTCACCATTGGACTGAGAGTATCTCTGGTGGAGGAAATCATAGGGGCCGACATAGTTGAGCATGGCATAGGTAAGCATAGGGATGAAGGTGGGGTAGGGTAGTATTAGGTGGGTGTGTGGTTTGGTGGTGGTAGGGGTAAGTCTGCTTTTAGTTTATAAGAGGAAGGATCCGCTATTGTTTCACGGCATATCGTTACAGCAGTAACACTTTACCTCGTGAATATTCGTGTAAGAAATAATGACTGCATGAAATTCAATTGGCTGAATTTTCATATTAGCCTCATGGAGTATTAGACTATAGCAGAAACTATAGATTGCGATTTATGTTGGTTTGTATTAGACGGCTCTTACAGATAAATGACTAAAATTCCCACAGAGGTCCAGGTCCAGATAAGACGCGTAAATTAAAGCGTTTGCAAGAATAACTACTTTATTTCTCCACCATACCCTACGTTATGACCACTCTTTAAAATCGTCTCAAAGGGACGAATCTTATGAGTGGTCGCAGCATAGGGTGAGAAATGACGATTTTAGCATTTGAGTATACACCCATGTTGAACCGAACCGTATATGTCACAGATCGAATAAGTAACACGTGTGTGATATATTCGACCGTAAAAACCACACCTGTCAAATGTGTCAGATTCGTCTGCTCAGTATGACAGTAAAAACATAAACGTATATGTCACATACGTTGTGATATAAAACAATTACCATCATTCGCCATCATTCACCATCATCATCATCATCATCATCATCATCATCATCATCATCATCATCATCATCATCATATCACCATCATCATCACCATTACCAACACCACCATCACCACCACGACGACGATCATAATTAGTATAATCAGCATCATGATTGTCGTCAGCATCATCATTACGACCAGAATCGCTTTAATTTGTCGCATGTATGCATGAAACTAAAACATAATATCTAGTGATTTTTTTCCAGTAAAAAATGAATATAATATCATTTGTTGATGATTATGATCATAATCATCATCATCATGATGTCGATGATGATGATGATGATGTAGATGATGATGTTGATGATAATGATGATGATTGTTATGATGATCGCGATGATGATGATGATGATGATGATGATGATGATGATGATCGTTACGATGATCGCGATGATATATTCGGTTTGGTGTGCTTATAAAATCTTAAGCCACACGAATATATCACATTTTATGTACCATATTCGTTTGATGCGCGTGTCATTTTCGACTGACCATATCACACGTGTGACATATTCGGTCGAATTTTTCACTCATGTTACATATTCGATTCGTGACATATACGGTTCAACACACCCATAGCTGTTGCTCTGAAGTAGTATAGCGCTGGGGGTTAATTTTTAATTGTAAAAGAGCAGAAGCTGGTCAGAGTATGCTCCTCGAGAAACATTTTGATTTGACTCTAGAGGTTTTTGATAAATCTACTGGCTGTTCTTGGGGGACTATCAGACTACCCTACACCAATGTTGGAGTCCGTGTGTTAGATTAGCCCTTTTATTCCTTTTAACGCATTAGCAAACAGAGAAGACCCAGATCAGAAAGCTCCTGTAGGAGTTGTCTGATGAGAATCTGCTGTGTTCGATTATGGAGTAGCTTTCTGCATGACTTTCACCCTGAAATAAACTGCCACCTGTCTTAAAACTACAAATAATACTTGTTTGAGAGTTCCAGTTATCGAGAGTTTACTGTATGTGAGCATTTGAACCCAATTCCAGTGATATAAACTACAGTTAGTCTCCACTAGACTGGATGTCCAAATTACATGTAGCACTAATGCCGCTCTTTAAGACTGGTGGTAGCTTAATTCAGGGTGAATTTATCACACAAGGCTCCAAAATTAGATTTGTGTATGACTTTCACCCTGCATTACGCAGCCACTTGCATTTATAATCAAATCTAAATTCATTCCCACTATAGTGTCTGTTCAGATTGGCCTTACTGTTGTTACTCAGTACCGTATACATGTATATATAACCATTTACTCCATATATACACCTTTTAGAACCTTTGCTAACAGAGTAGAACCCGATCAAAGGGCTTCAGTTTGCATAAGATGTACTTAGGCGACCTTGTATTGATGGGACACAAGTATTTAAAAAGCAGTTGGTTGCTTAAGACATCGCAAAAGTAATTCAGAAAACTCCTACAGGACGGGAGCTTTCTGTGTTACTTTTGGCCTGCATTGAGCTACCACGTGCCTAACAGGCCCATAATTAGAAGTCTATGATCGCTTAAGACAGGTTCCACTGTAATATAGACGTGATTCTTAAGCTCCCTTGTTCGTGATGTCGAATAGTAAAATATTAGCTAATTAATATTCTTACAGTCATTATTTCTGACATTAATATTCATGATGTCATTCATTTCTGACATAAATATTCATGAAGTGAAGGGTTTAGTTTAGTTTAATCATATTTTATTGCTTGCTTTTTTTACACAATTACAATGTTACATGTCCATACATAAATATAAAGCAATAGCAAAAAGGTTGGACCACAAGTTATTGCAACATTAGAAACGGTCCTTCCCATTGAAAGCAGATATTTGTGTGTAAACATATAAATACACACAATTATCTCAAAACACGAAGAAAACCAACAAAAAAACATAACAAGTAATAATAATAATAAAAAAAATTTTTCCACATCTCCACCCGCAGCGCTAAATCGGGGTCCCCAACAACTCGCACAACCAAAATAATTATCAACGCAGGGCAACTTAAAGATTGTTTCTGAGTTAGTAGATGAAACTGAAACTGTCGTGCTTGGTATTAGACGAACCTTTTTGTAGTTTTAATTATTTTTGCACATTAAGAAAACGACGTTCGTTTTCATCATTTGACAAAGTTGGAATACCATACAATAACTTTTGAGTGCTTAAAGGGTGAACATCGCGGGTATTCTGGAACAGTTCGAGTCTTTGAGTTGAAAATAGTACGCATTTAAAAAAAGAAGTGTTCTAGATCTTCCGTGTCAATGTTACATATACAAATTACATCGTCACGTAAATGATATATGAAGAGGTCGTTGTGTAGGTTGCTGCATTTATTTCTACAGGGTGAAGGGTTTAAAGACCAATAGGAGACATTTATCGCTCACTGCTTTACTCTCCTATTGTGATTGTATTTTGTCTTTTGAAACAGATAGCTCGCACTCGAAGATCTTGTTTGAAAATAAAAGAGAACAATTAACCCTTATCGCCCTGAAAAAAAATAAGTTTGATCTATTAGTTTTACACACTTCTGATTCGTACAAGTATTTGAGAAACTAGTGACCTAGTATCGAGCAGCTTGAATCCTGATGAGACGCCGAGTTACTCAGTCGTGCTCAGCATGGTAAGGGTTAATTGAGAAGATTTACAAATTCGTCAAATAAAAATCAGGAAACAACTTGTAAACGTTTGCTGTATCCCTTTACTCCGTGAATATTCATGTAAGAAATAATGACATCGTGAAAATTAATTTGATTAATTGTTATAATAGCACATGGACACAGGAATCTTAGGTCATGGTAGCAACTATAGAATCATAGCTATATTATATCATAGGCAAACACGAGCCGTCTCATCTGGATCTACTATGTTGGCAAATGCGTAGAACGGCGTATTTATGAAGTAAAGGGTTAAAGACGCACCTCTATATCATATATGTCATCCTAGCTGCAGATTTGTCATAACTGTTGTCCATGCCAGGAAATGACTGTCGTAGATGTCAAAATTACTCGTCATTAAGATTGCAATCTATGAATACAGCGCATTAATCCTTATCCAGAAATGAAAAACATAATGTCTTCTCAAAGTCAGATATGGTGCAAGTTTGACGACTTCCGGTTTGTTCAAGTTTTTAAGGAACTATTGAGCGAATGTCAAACAGCTTGGATCTTGAGGAGATGTCGAGTTACTCGGCCTCTCATCTAGACTCAAACTATTTGCAGGTCATAGATAGCGGTTGTGGGTTAAGATTAATATGCGGGATATTGCTGGCACAACACGCAAGAGACTAGTACTGAAAAGAGAAACTACAGATGATAGCAATAACTAATGAGCTGTTAAAGTAAGAATTTATGTAATATACCAGCTATCTTAAAACCATCTTTTTTACAGAAGGGTGCTGCATTTAGTTCATGGAGCTCTGTAAGCAGCTTTATGTGGTCTGTGGTAAAATAAGGAATTTATTTCATCAAGATAGTCTCATGCTTAAGATTTAATCCTGTGCTCCAAGCAAACATGTTTATAGAATAATCCTGACTTTTGAAGAACAGCAAACTGTTAACCGAAGTTTTTAATGTTGCATAGAATACGTCAGTAAATGCAATCCAGAAAACAAAATAATAGAATGTCTTGCTTAACCATTTACTTCATGAATATTCATGTAAGAAATAATGACATCATGCACATTAATTAGAGGAATTTTATAATGGCACGTTAAAAGATACAAGAAGCTTTATTTAGAGTCGGTTATGTAAAACATAATAACATTAGCTCTATAGCCATATTCCGACAAACAGAGCAAGTAACAATTAATCAGTAAATAAAAGAACAACACATATATCACATGCTGAACATTTGAAGAATATTGACAGTATAATTTCAAGATTTGAAGTAGAATTTTGTTTAGTGAATAAATTGTATTAGAGGAAAAAGATAAACAGCATTTTCATCTGTTAATTAGAGTTAACAATCTTTTCCAAACTTCTCCAAAAATCACAAGTAGCGAACACTTTACAAACAGTGGCCTCATAGCATGCAGAATAGATAGAAAGTATGTATATAGCTCAAACAAAACATATTCTCACATACTTTCCCTTATCTCCGAGTTAGAACAACAGGTTAAGATTTCCTTATCTGTAACACGTGTAAGATCACTTTAGAACGTATGACGTCATATATGACGTCAAGCCCTGGAAACCTATGTTTACATGTCATTTAAACGGCGAAAATACATTTTTTTTTTATATGTGAGAAAAAGAATCTGATGCTCGTTGTCTTTTAAGATCACATGTTCCTAAACTCACTCATAGCATGCAGGATAGATAAAAAGTATGTATATAGCTCAAACAAAACATTATCACATACCCTGAGTACATATCATTTGTAGTCAGTTCCTATTTTTTTAATTTTTTTTATAATCTAGCATGTTTGATATACATGTACAATGAATAGAAAAAGACATGGCAAAACATTTAGGAACATGCAGGACATTTACAAGTTGGGCCGCGCGAGGTCCGTACCAACCTCACTATAGTTGTCAGTTTGCCTCAACTGGTTTGGAATGCTGTTCCAGACTTGGGCGGCCTGGAACCTGAAATACTTTTCCGTAGGTACTCGCTCTGACGTTAACACGGGGAATGCTGCCCATAACAGCAACTGTAGACTCCCATTTATATCATTCCACGAGCAAATAAAGCAGCTCCTCATCAAACGGCTTCTACAGGGGTCATCAGATCTGGGACTACTTTGTTTGTGAATGTGTTGATATGTGTATATACAGAGTAATTGGTTAAGCAAATAAAAGCAACGAGTTTTGCCATACTTGTCATAGTGGTTCGTATTGGTAGTGCAAGTAAACCATTCACTCCATAAATACCCCATTTCTACGCCTTTGTCGAGTAAACCCAGATCGGGCAGCTTCTGTAAGAGCTGTCTGATCAGGGTCTGATCTGTTTGCTTATGAAATACATGTAATATAGATATGATTCTACAGTTCCTACTGTGGCCAAACATCCCATGTGTCATTATAGAAAATATACTGTAATAGATATTCATGATGTCATTATTTCTTACATGAATATTCATGGAGTTAAGGGTTAACTGTATATCGACTTTCATCTAGGCAGATATATCATTTTATTTTTAGGAAACATTATGTATGACAGGAAAAGAGGTGAAATCGTGTATCCGACAGACTCATACAGTGAGAGCAGTCGACAAGACGCGGGTGATTTTAGCAGCATTCATGAGCGGCATCTGCGGATACTACGGGACCGGTCCCTGTCCACCTTCCACCACTTACTCGGCCATAACGCAATGAAAAGAACTGTATCAGAAATCAACAGTGAAATCCGAAGAGAAAGTGTTAATAATGGAGCCACACAAAATGGCCACGCTACATATAACGGTAGTCGTGAAAGTGTGCCATCGTGCTCTACCGCAAAGAGGCGACGTCCCTCACTGTTAAGCAAATTACGACATTCCAAAAGAAGGAAATCAGGACAAGTCGAAAGCATCGCCAATAATAAGATTACATTGAAAAACAATAATATAATTAAACAGCGAGAGAACGTTTGGAACAAAACACCCAACACAAATCAAGAAGTGCATCAATCCTTTGAAAATGGACAGCTGATATATCCAGGTAATAGCCGGCACGAGTTCCATGCCAATTTCGGAATGATATCGGAGAGTCCAGAACGTAGAGAAGAGCTGGGCGATGACACAAATATATATCTCGACTTCTTTGCGGAGAATTCAGAGAAGTCCGGACACAATGGAGAATGCTCAGAATGTTTCGACACAAACTCGAGAGCAATAATTACTCATATCTAAAATCACTACAGCGAAACTGTTACATGCACTGTGCACGCCGTCTGTACTAATGTGCGTTACTGTGTGAGAGAAGTCTAACTATCTGAATTTTTACAAGCATGTAGTTTGTTAGAACAGTCTTACAATATGAAAATATCATCATAAAGGTGTCACATATTGAAATATGTGACTTATAATGTGCCTACATGTTTTAAATTTATATGTCTCTTGTTACAATATGCCAAGACAATTCATTTTTAAACATTTGCGGGCAGTTACTGTATATGTGTGCGTCTGTTCCTTTACGCACATTCCACGCGTATGTGTTCCTGTACGCATATTGCACGTGTATGTGTTCCTGTACGCACATTCCACGCGTATGTGTTCCTGTACGCATATTGCACGTGTATGTGTTCCTGTACGCATATTGCACGTGTATGTGTTCCTGTACGCATATTCCACGTGTATGTGTTCCTGTACGCATATTCCACGTGTATGTGTTCCTGTACGCATATTCCACGTACGCATATTCCACGTGTATGTGTTCCTGTACGCATATTCCACGTGTATGCAGCTATACATATCAATTTAACCCTTAATCTGCTGGATAATTAAACTGGCTTCTCATTAAAACTGGCTTCTCCTTAAAACTAGCTTCTCATTAAAGCTGGCTTCTCATTAAAACTGGCTTCTCATTAAAGCTGGCCTCTCCCGTTCTTAATATTGATTTGCCATTTCCCTGATCAATATTCATGTAAGTGGAGAGTAACTTGTACAATAAATATTTAATTTCTCTTATATGATTATTAGAGGTATTAACTGATAAAGGACAGCTCAAAATTCTAACACTAGAACCGCCCTAAATACATGGAACAAATGAGTGAATTTTCTACGGAACTAAAACGCGCAGGAAGTGTTCTAAACCGCGGGCGAAAAACATCGGTGACAATACCTTAACATCAAAGTAAGAAAACGTGTTTTGGAAGAGCAACTTGAACAATAAATATTTGATTTCTCTATATGGTCAATAGAAGTATATAGGAACCATCGTATCTGGGTCTACATTGTTTGCAATTAACAGCCAAGTCGTTCTCAGCATTTTAAGGGTTAACGTTCTTTTGTCATCAATTCCCTCCATTTGTTATTTGATAAGTGATTTGTTCTAACGATGTTATGTTGTATATGTTTAGCAAAAACAATGCGTATTTTATAAGCCCACTTCTGATGGGAGTATGGTTTTTATTCATCCTTGTCCGTCAGTCTGGCGTCCATTACATTTTCATGTGTAGTGCATTGACATACAATAGAACCTGTCTTAAGCGGTCATAAAAAGAGGTCTATTCATGGGTCTATACGGCAGGTGATAACTTAATGCAGATAAAAAGTAATGCAAAAAGCTCCTATAGCCACTTGCTGCATTACATTTATCCTGCATTAAGTAACCACCTGCTTTTTTACACTCCTGTGTTCAGTAAATGAAATGCCGCTTAAGACCGACTCTACTGAAGAGTCAAAACAACACTTTGTAACATGACAGTTATGGTCATCGTCATAGACAATGCTATAGCTACATGACAGTTATGGTCATCGTCATAGACAATGCTATAGCTACATGACAGTTATGGTCATCGTCATAGACAATGCTATAGCTACATGACAGTTATGGTCATCGTCATAGACAATGCTATAGCTACAAAGTCAAACGTCAGTGGATCACCCGTGTCGTTTTGGACACGTTTGTAGTCATGTCGTTAGTTTGAAGGGTTTGACCAATGTTAAACTGGATTAAATGTTCAATAAAATCCTTTGCGAAGACGGTGTTCGGCGTGTTCTATTTTTATCGTAAACTCTTAGTAATAGCCGTGGCGGTAGTAGTGGTTGTTGTAGTAGCTGCAGCAGCAGCAGAAGCAGCAATAGTAGTAGTAGTAGTGGATAGTTGCAGTAGTAGTGGATAGTTGCAGTAGTAGTAGTAGTAGTAGTAGTAGTAGTAGTGGTAGTAGTAGTGGATAGTTGCAGTAGTAGAAGTAGTAGTAGTAGTACATTTAGTAGTAGTTTGTAGCAGCAGCAGCAGTAGCAGTAGTAGTAGTAGTTTGTAGCAGCAGCAGCAGCAGTAGTAGGAGATTGTAGCAGCAGTAGTAGTTGTAGTAGCAGTAGTAGTAGTTTGTAGCAGTAGTAGTAGTAGTAGTAGTAGTAGTAGTAGTAGTAGTTTGTAGCAGCAGGAGTAGTAGTAGTAGTAGTAGTAGTAGTAGTTTGTAGCAGCAGCAGTAGCAGTAGTAGTAGTTTGTAACAGCAGTAGTAGTAGTAGTAGTTTGTAGCAGCAGTAGTAGTAGTAGTTTGTAGCAGCAGCAGTAGTAGTTGTAGTAGTAGTTTGTAGCAGTAGTAGTAGTAGTAGTAGTTTGTAATTTGTAGTTGCAGTAGTAGTTGTAGTAGTAGTTTGTAGCAGTAGTAGTAGTAGTAGTAGTAGTAGTTTGTAGCAGCAGCAGTAGTAGTAGTAGTTTGTAGCAGCAGCAGCAGTAGTAGTAGTAGTAGTAGTAGTAGTTTGTAGCAGCAGCAGTAGTAGTAGTAGTTTGTAGCAGCAGCAGCAGTAGTAGTAGTAGTAGTAGTAGTTTGTAGCAGCAGCAGTAGTAGTAGTAGTTTGTAGCAGCAGCAGCAGTAGTAGTAGTAGTAGTAGTTTGTAGCAGCAGCAGTAGTAGTAGTAGTTTGTAGCAGCAGTAGTAGTTGTACTAGTAGTAGTAGTTTATAGCAGCAGCAGTAGTAGTAGTATTAGTTTGTAGCAGCAGTAGTAGTTGTAGTCGTAGTTTGTAGCAGCAGCAGTAGTAGTTTGTAGCAGCAGTAGTAGTTGTAGTAGTAGTAGTAGTAGTTTGTAGCTGTAGCAGCAGCAGCAGTAGTAAATAGTAAAGTAAATGTACCTAGTTATAGTCTACTTTCAGTCCGAATGACCGCTCAGCCGACTGTACATTTACTCCCCTGGTCATTGAATCATTGGCCTACAATATTGAGCACTGCTAACATATGGCGCAATCATGCAGCCGCAGTACCGGCGAGTGACCCTCACAGGTACCCATTTTAACCCCTGGGTGGAGAGGATGTGCGGGTGGGAGACACGGAAAAGCATCTCTGAAATTTCCGGGTGGGACCGGGATTTGAACCCCGGACCTCCGGACTGATAGTCAAGCGCGTTACCACTGGACTACTGCCACCTACATAGTAGTAGTAGTAGTTTTTAGCAGCAGCAGTAGTAGTAGTAGTAGTTTGTAGCAGCAGCAGCAGTAGTAGTTTGTAGCAGAAGCAGTAGTCGCAGTAGTAGTTTGTAGCAGCAGCAGCAGCAGCAGTAGTAGTAGTTTGTAGCAGCAGTAGTAGTTGTAGTAGTTTGTAGCAGCAGCAACAGTAGTAGCAGTAGTAGTAGTTTGTAGCAGTAGTAGTAGTAGTTTGTAGCAGCAGCAGTAGTAGTAGTAGTAGTTTGTAGCAACAGCAGTAGTAGTAGTTGTAGTAGTAGTTTGTAGCAGCAGTAGTAGTAGTAGTAGTTTGTAGCAGCAGTAGTAGTAGTAGTAGTTTGTAGCAGCAATAGTAGTAGTAGTAGTTTGTAGCAGCAGCAGTAGAAGTAGTAGTAGTAGTAGTAGTTTGTAGCGGCAGTAGTAGTAGTAGTTTGTAGCAGCAGTAGTAGTTTGTAGTAGTAGTAGTTTGTAGCAGCAGCAGTATTAGTAGTAGTAGTTTGTAGTAGCAGCAGCAGCAGCAGTAGTAGTAGTAGTAGTTTGTAGCAGCAGCAGTAGTAGTAGTAGTAGTTTGTAACAGCAGTAGTAGTAGTAGAAGTTTGTAGCAGCAGTAGTAGTAGTAGTTTGTAGCAGCAGCAGTAGTAGTAGTAGTAGTTTGTAGCAGCAGTAGTAGTAGTAGTAGTTTTTAGCAATATTAGTAGTAGTAGCTTGTAGCAGCAGCATCAGTAGTAGTAGTAGTTTGTAGCAGCAGCAGTAGTAGTAGTAGTAGCAGTAGTAGTAGTAGTAGTTTGTAGCAGCAGTAGTAGTTTGTAGCAGCAGCAGCAGCAGTAGTAGTAATAGTAGTAGTAGTTTGTAGCAGCAGTAGTAGTAGTAGTAGTAGTAGTTTGTAGCAGCAGTAGTAGTTGTAGTAGTAGTAGTAGTTTGTAGTAGTAGTAGTAGTTTGTAGTAGTTGTAGTTAGAGTATCAGTAGTAGTAGTAGTAGTTTGTAGCAGCAGCAGCAGTAGTTGTTGTAGTAGTAGTAGTAGCAGTTGTAGTAGCAGTAGTAGTAGTAGTTTGTAGCAGCAGCAGCAGTAGTAGTAGTTTGTAGCAGCAGTAGTAGTAGTAGTAGTAGTTTGTAGCAGCAGTAGTAGTAGTAGTTGTTTGTAGCAGCAGTAGTAGTAGTAGTAGTAGTAGTTTGTAGCAGCAGTAGTAGTGGTAGTTTGTAGCAGCAGTAGTAGTAGGAGTAGTTTGTAGCAGTAGTAGTAGTAGTTTGTAGCAGCAGCCGCAGCAGTAGTAGCAGTAGTAGTTTGTAGCAGCAGTAGTAGTAGTAGTAGTTTGTAGCAGCAGCAGCAGTAGTAGTAGTAGTAGTTTGTAGCAGCAGTAGTAATAGTAGTAATTTGTAGCAGCAGTAGTAGTAGTAGTAGTAGTTTGTAGCAGCAGTATAAGTAGTAGTAGTAGTAGTAGTTTGTAGCAGCAGTAGTAGTAGTTTGTAGCAGAAGTAGTAGTAGTAGTAGTAGTAGTTTGTAGTGGTAGTAGTTTGTAGCAGCAGTAGTAGTAGTAGTTTGTAGCAGCAGCAGTAGTAGTAGTTTGTAGCAGCAGTAGTAGTAGTAGTAGTTTGTAACAGCAGTAGTAGTAGTAGTTTGTAGCAGTAGTAGTAGTAGTAGTTTGTAGCAGCAGTAGTAGTAGTTTGTAGCAGAAGTAGTAGTAGTAGTAGTTTGTAGCAGCAGTAGTAGTAGTTTGTAGCAGCAGCAGCAGTAGTAGTAGTAGTAGTTTGTAGCAGCAGCAGCAGTAGTAGTAGTAGTACATGTAGTAGTAGTAGTTTGTAGCAATATTAGTAGTAATAGTTTGTAGCAGCAGCATCAGTAGTAGTAGTAGTTTGTAGCAGCAGCAGTAGTAGTAGTAGTAGCAGTAGTAGTAGTAGTTTGTAGCAGCAGTAGTAGTAGTAGTAGTTTGTAGCAGCAGCAGCAGTAGTAGTAGTAGTTTGTAGCAGCAGCAGCCGTAGTAGTAGTAGTTTGTAGCAGCAGTAGTAGTAGTAGTTTGTAGCAGCAGTAGTAGTAGTAGTAGTTTGTAGCAGCAGTAGTAGCAGTAGTAGTTTGTAGCAGCAGTAGTAGTAGTTTGTAGCAGAAGTAGTAGTAGTAGTAGTTTGTAGCAGCAGTAGTAGTAGTTTGTAGCAGCAGTAGTAGTAGTAGTTTGTAGCAGCAGCATCAGTAGTAGTAGTAGTTTGTAGCAGCAGCAGTAGTAGTAGTTTGTAGCAGTAGTAGTAGTAGTAGTTTGTAGCAGCAGTAGTAGTAGTTTGTAGCAGCAGCAGTAGTAGTAGTAGTTTGTAGCAGCAGTAGTAGTAGTAGTAGTTTGTAGCAGCAGTAGTAGTAGTAGTAGTAGTTTGTAGCAGCAGTAGTAGTAGTAGTTTGTAGCAGCAACAGCAGCAGTAGTAGTAGTTTGTAGCAGCAGTAGTAGTTGTAGTTGTAGTAGCAGCAGTAGTAGTAGTAGTTTGTAGCAGCAGCAGTAGTAGTAGTAGTAGTTTGTAGCAGCAGCAGTAGTAGTAGTAGTAGTTTTTAGCAATATTAGTAGTAGTAGTTTGTAGCAGCAGCATCAGTAGTAGTAGTAGTTTGTAGCAGCAGCAGTAGTAGTAGTAGTAGCAGTAGTAGTAGTAGTAGTTTGTAGCAGCAGTAGTAGTAGTAGTAGTTTGTAGCAGCAGCAGCAGTAGTAGTAGTAGTTTGCAGCAGCAGCAGCAGTAGTAGTAGTAGTAGTTTGTAGCAGCAGTAGTAGTAGTAGTAGTAGTAGTTTGTAGCAGCAGTAGTAGTTGTAGTAGTAGTAGTAGTAGTTTGTAGCAGTAGTAGTAGTAGTAGTTTGTAGTAGTTGTAGTTATAGTATCAGTAGTAGTAGTAGTAGTTTGTAGTAACAGCAGCAGTAGTTGTTGTAGTAGTAGTAGTAGCAGTTGTAGTAGCAGTAGTAGTAGTAGTAGTTTGTAGCAGCAGCAGCAGTAGTAGTAGTTTGTAGCAGCAGTAGTAGTAGTAGTTTGTAGCAGCAGTAGTACTAGTAGTTGTTTGTAGCAGCAGTAGTAGTAGTAGTAGTTTGTAGCAACAGCAGTAGTAGTAGTAGTTTGTAGCAGCAGTAGTAGTTGTAGTTTGTAGCAGCAGTAGTAGTACGAGTAGTTTGTAGCAGCAGTAGTAGTAGTAGATTGTAGCAGCAGCAGCAGTAGTAGTAGTAGTAGTAGTTTGTAGCAATATTAGTTGTAGTAGTTTGTAGCAGCAGCATCAGTAGTAGTAGTAATTTGTAGCAGCAGCAGTAGTAGTAGTAGTAGCAGTAGTAGTAGTAGTTTGTAGCAGCAGTAGTAGTAGTAGTTTGTAGCAGCAGCAGCAGTAGTAGTAGTAGTTTGTAGCAGCAGCAGCAGTAGTAGTAGTAGTTTGTAGCAGCAGTAGTAGTAGTAGTAGTAGTTTGTAGCAGCAGTAGTAGTTGTAGTAGTAGTAGTAGTTTGTAGCAGTAGTAGTAGTAGTAGTAGTTTGTAGTAGTTGTAGTTAAAGTATCAGTAGTAGTAGTAGTAGTTTGTAGCAGCAGCAGCAGTAGTTGTAGTAGTAGTAGTAGCAGTAGTAGTAGTAGTTTGTAGCAGCAGCAGCAGTAGTAGTAGTTTGTAGCAGCAGTAGTAGTAGTAGTAGTAGTAGTTTGTAGCAGCAGTAGTAGTAGTAGTTGTTTGTAGCAGCAGTAGTAGTAGTAGTAGTTTGTAGCAACAGCAGTAGTAGTAGTAGTTTGTAGCAGCAGTAGTAGTGGTAGTTTGTAGCAGCAGTAGTAGTAGGAGTAGTTTGTAGCAGCAGTAGTAGTAGTAGTTTGTAGCAGCAGCCGCAGCAGTAGTAGTAGTAGTAGTTTGTAGCAGCAGTAGTAGTAGTAGTTTGTAGCAGCAGCAGCAGTAGTAGTAGTAGTAGTAGTTTGTAGCAGCAGTAGTAATAGTAGTAATTTGTAGCAGCAGTAGTAGTAGTAGTAGTTTGTAGCAGAAGTATAAGTAGTAGTAGTAGTAGTAGTTTGTAGCAGCAGTAGTAGTAGTTTGTAGCAGAAGTAGTAGTAGTAGTAGTAGTTTGTAGTAGTAGTAGTTTGTAGCAGCAGTAGTAGTAGTAGTTTGTAGCAGCAGCAGTAATAGTAGTTTGTAGCAGCAGTAGTAGTAGTAGTAGTTTGTAGCAGCAGTAGTAGTAGTAGTAGTTTGTAGCAGCAGTAGTAGTAGTAGTAGTTTGTAGCAGTAGTAGTAGTAGTTTGTAGCAGCAGTAGTAGTAGTAGTAGTTTGTAGCAGCAGTAGTAGTAGTAGTAGTTTGTAGCAACAGTAGTAGTAGTAGTTTGTAGCAGCAGCAGTAGTAGTAGTAGTTTGTAGCAGCAGTAGTAGCAGTAGTAGTTTGTAGCAGAAGTAGTAGTAGTAGTAGTAGTTTGTAGCAGCAGTAGTAGTAGTTTGTAGCAGCAGTAGTAGTAGTAGTTTGTAGCAGCAGTAGTAGTAGTAGTTTGTAGCAGCAGTAGTAGTAGTAGTAGTAGTAGTTTGTAGCAGTAGCAGCAGTAGTAGTAGTAGTAGTAGTAGTAGTTTGTAGTAGCAGTAGTAGTAGTAGTTTGTAGCAGCAGTAGTAGTAGTAGTAGTTTGTAGCAGCAGTAGTAGTAGTAGTTTGTAGCAGCAGTAGTAGTAGTAGTAGTTTGTAGCAGTAGCAGCAGTAGTAGTAGTAGTAGTAGTAGTAGTAGTAGTAGTAGTTTGTAGTAGCAGTAGTAGTAGTAGTTTGTAGCAGCAGTAGTAGTAGTAGTTTGTAGCAGCAGCATCAGTAGTAGTAGTAGTTTGTAGCAGTTGCAGCAGTAGTAGTAGTAGTAGTAGTAGTAGTTTGTAGTAGCAGTAGTAGTAGTAGTTTGTAGCAGCAGTAGTAGTAGTAGTAGTTTGTAGCAGCAGTAGTAGTAGTAGTTTGTAGCAGCAGTAGTAGTAGTTTGTAGCAGTAGTAGTAGTAGTAGTTTGTAGCAGCAGTAGTAGTAGTAGTTTGTAGCAGCAACAGCAGCAGTAGTAGTAGTTTGTAGCAGCAGTAGTAGTTGTAGTTGTAGTAGCAGTAGTAGTAGTAGTTTGTAGCAGCAGCAGCAGTAGTAGTTGTAGTTGTAGTAGCAGTAGTAGTAGTAGTAGTAGTTTGTAGCAGCAGCAGCAGTAGTAGTTGTAGTTGTAGTAGCAGTAGTAGTAGTAGTAGTAGTTTGTAGCAACAGCAGCAGTAGTAGTTGTAGTTGTAGTAGCAGTAGTAGTAGTAGTAGTAGTTTGTAGCAGCAGTAGTAGTAGTAGTAGTAGCAGTTGTAATAGCAGTAGCAGTAGTAAAATCAGTTGTACTAGCAGTAGCAATAGTAGTAGTAGTCGTCAGTAGCAGCAGTAGTAGTAAAAGCAGTAGTGGTAGTAGTAGCAGTAGTATTAGTAGTAAAAGCAGAAGTAGTAGTAGCAATAGTAGTAGTGGTAGAAGTAGTAGCAATAGTAGTAGTGATAGTAGTAGTAGTGGTAATAGCCAAAAGTAGTAGTTGTAGTAGTAGCAGTTGTAGTAATAGTAGTAGTAGTAGTAGTATAACAGAAGCAAAATTGTGTTGTTAGCAGTAACAACAACA